>JAIUJO010001357.1:55000-57500 GCA_023846275.1 Vanilla planifolia | reverse complement strand
TTCTTCTTGATTTTCTTCTTCTTCTTCTTCTTCTTCGTCTTCTTCTTCATCTTCATCTTCTTCTTCTTCTTCTTCTTCTTTGTCATCTTCTTCTTCTTCTTCTTCTTCTTCTTTTTCTTCTTGTTCTTCTTCTTCTCCTCCTCTTACTTCTTCTCCTTCCTGTACTTCTTCTTCTCCAAAATCTTGTTGTTCTTCTTCTTATTATTATTATTATTATTATTATTATTATTATTATTATTCTTACTCTTCTTCTTCTTCTTCTTCTTTTTTCTTCCTCTTCCTCTTCTTCTTCTTCTTCTTTTTCTTTTTCTTATTCTTCTTTTTCTACCTCTTCTTCTTTTCGTCTTCTTCTTCTTTTTCTTCTTATCTTCTTCTTCTTCTTCTTGTTCACCTATTTCTTCTTCCTCTTCTTCGTCTTCTTCTTCTTTGTCATCTTCTTCTTCATCTTCTTATTTGTCTTATTCTTATTCTTCTTGTTATTCTTCTTCTTCTTCTTCTTCTTCCTCTTCTTCTTCATTTTCTCCTTCTTCATCTTCTTCGTATTCTCCTAATTCTTCTTTGTCCTCTCCTTCTTCTTCTTCTTCTTCTTCTTCTCTCTCTTCTTCTTCTCCTTTTTCTTCTTCTTCTTCTTCTTCGTTTTTATCTCCTTCTATCTTCTTCTTCTTAGTCTTTTTCTTCGTCTTCTTCTTCCTCTTCTTCTTGTCCTTCTTCTTTTACAACTTCTTCAACTTCTTCTTCATCTTGTTCTTGTTCTTCTTCTTCTATAGTAAATTCTCTACGAAGTAAGTAAATTTTTAGGCTTTAAATAGCTACTTTTATAGAAAATAATTCTTTGTCATACGTGGCATATTTAATTTTGGGATTTTTAAATTTTCTCAAAGCATATGCTATTATGTCATTGGTATCTCTAACTAATACTGCAGAACAAAATAAATCTGAGGCTTCTGTTTATAGAATAATATGTTCTTTTTAAATAGGAAAATGATGAATTTGTTTTTTGTGATAAATTCTTTTATTTATTTTTTTTCTTTTTGTTCTTCAAAACTTAAAGAAATAGGTATTTTATCTATATTCCATCTTTGGGGTTATCTGCTGTTAGTGTTTTTGTATTTAGCTTGTTTAGTAGCTAATTTATTTTGTAATGCTTTGATTTTAGAAAATAGTTTTTGTATAAATTTTTGTCCATAGATTAGGAGGCCTAAAAAACTTTTTAGTTATTTTAAACTTGTATAGTTTATTGGAAACTCCTTTACTTTTGTATAAATATGTCTTGTAATCATACTTGACCATTTTTTATTTGTTTTCCAAGAAAATCAATTTCAATTTTGAATAATTCGATTTTCTTTGGGCTTAAAATAATACCAAGGTTTAACTTTAGCTTAATAACATGTAATAGATGATCTTTATGTTCTTCCTCGGTAGAAAAATGGCGAAGAATATCTAGGCCAATGAGACAATCCATATTAAACTCTAATAGGAGTAAGGCAAAATTAAATTTGTAGGTAGTAAGATTATTATGAATATCAAAAATTGAAATAGCAAGGTTAACAACCTTAGGTGTGACAAGAACATTTCATCCCATAAAGTTTGTGAGAGAAGTTTTTGTATCTAAAGGTATCCAAAACTGTTTGGTAATAAAGATTTATTGAAGTAAACTAGCTTCAGCGCCAATATTGACTAATCCATGAATAGTGACATCTACGAAGTCAAGAAGATGGATTGTTATAGGAAGATAAATATGTAATTAGGCCTTTTCCTTTAAATCCATTAAGGTGGAGGTATAGATTTTTTACTTTCAAGAAGGCGTAATGTACGTCCTTCTACTAGATCTTGGACAGGAATATGTACACTTGATCTAGGTTCGGTAGACTCAGAGGTTTCTCCTTCTTCATAATGTCTTGGAAGGTTTAAGGTAGAAGTAGCAAACAAGAACACTTAGAACATGTTTTTTCTTTTGATGCCCTTCTAGTTGGGAGAGGTGGATTATTTATAAGAAGAAGTTCCTTAGTATTGAAGTAATAGAGTGTTAGTGGATTGTAGCATCTTCTTTTCTTTTCGTAGTGCTCTCTTTTCTTTTGCTAGTGTGCCCTTTTTTTTTGGTAGTGCATTTTGCTTTTGGTAGTGCATTGAGGGCCCCACCATGCTTTTATTCATGAAGGTGGAGTGCTTCTATTGTCTCTTCTTCCATATTAGCTTCTAGTTCTGATATGTTTTTTCCTAATTTGATATTTTGAAGGAATCTTTTCATTTTTTGTTCTCTTACAGCTTGTTCTTCCTTTTCTACTGTCAAGGTGTCTATTAAAAACACTATTTTACCATAAGATACCTATTTTGCTTGATATTTTATCCCAAAATCAAGTTTTGAAAAAAGTCCAGGACAGCACTCTTTCTTGCAGTTTCTTCATTAAAGAGACTTTGTTGAAAGGTTTCTAATATGGGAGTCTCTAAATCTTTTGTTAATATCCAAAGCTGAATAGAAGAATATAAATTAATATATTCT
>JAIUJO010001357.1:50000-52500 GCA_023846275.1 Vanilla planifolia | reverse complement strand
TTTCATCTTCTTGTTCTTCTTCTTCTTCTTATTCTCTTCTTCTTCTTCTTCTTCATCTTCTTCTTCTTCTTCTTGATTTTCTTCTTCTTCTTCTTCTTCTTCGTCTTCTTCTTCATCTTCATCTTCTTCTTCTTCTTCTTCTTCTTTGTCATCTTCTTCTTCTTCTTCTTCTTCTTCTTTTTCTTCTTGTTCTTCTTCTTCTCCTCCTCTTACTTCTTCTCCTTCCTGTACTTCTTCTTCTCCAAAATCTTGTTGTTCTTCTTCTTATTATTATTATTATTATTATTATTATTATTATTATTATTCTTACTCTTCTTCTTCTTCTTCTTCTTTTTTCTTCCTCTTCCTCTTCTTCTTCTTCTTCTTTTTCTTTTTCTTATTCTTCTTTTTCTACCTCTTCTTCTTTTCGTCTTCTTCTTCTTTTTCTTCTTATCTTCTTCTTCTTCTTCTTGTTCACCTATTTCTTCTTCCTCTTCTTCGTCTTCTTCTTCTTTGTCATCTTCTTCTTCATCTTCTTATTTGTCTTATTCTTATTCTTCTTGTTATTCTTCTTCTTCTTCTTCTTCTTCCTCTTCTTCTTCATTTTCTCCTTCTTCATCTTCTTCGTATTCTCCTAATTCTTCTTTGTCCTCTCCTTCTTCTTCTTCTTCTTCTTCTTCTCTCTCTTCTTCTTCTCCTTTTTCTTCTTCTTCTTCTTCTTCGTTTTTATCTCCTTCTATCTTCTTCTTCTTAGTCTTTTTCTTCGTCTTCTTCTTCCTCTTCTTCTTGTCCTTCTTCTTTTACAACTTCTTCAACTTCTTCTTCATCTTGTTCTTGTTCTTCTTCTTCTATAGTAAATTCTCTACGAAGTAAGTAAATTTTTAGGCTTTAAATAGCTACTTTTATAGAAAATAATTCTTTGTCATACGTGGCATATTTAATTTTGGGATTTTTAAATTTTCTCAAAGCATATGCTATTATGTCATTGGTATCTCTAACTAATACTGCAGAACAAAATAAATCTGAGGCTTCTGTTTATAGAATAATATGTTCTTTTTAAATAGGAAAATGATGAATTTGTTTTTTGTGATAAATTCTTTTATTTATTTTTTTTCTTTTTGTTCTTCAAAACTTAAAGAAATATGTATTTTATCTATATTCCATCTTTGGGGTTATCTGCTGTTAGTGTTTTTGTATTTAGCTTGTTTAGTAGCTAATTTATTTTGTAATGCTTTGATTTTAGAAAATAGTTTTTGTATAAATTTTTGTCCATAGATTAGGAGGCCTAAAAAACTTTTTAGTTATTTTAAACTTGTATAGTTTTTGGGAAACTCCTTTACTTTTGTATAAATATGTCTTGTAATCATACTTGACCATTTTTTATTTGTTTTCCAAGAAAATCAATTTCAATTTTGAATAATTCGATTTTCTTTGGGCTTAAAATAATACCATGGTTTAACTTTAGCTTAATAACATGTAATAGATGATCTTTATGTTCTTCCTCGGTAGAAAAATGGCGAAGAATATCTAGGCCAATGAGACAATCCATATTAAACTCTAATAGGAGTAAGGCAAAATTAAATTTGTAGGTAGTAAGATTATTATGAATATCAAAAATTGAAATAGCAAGGTTAACAACCTTAGGTGTGACAAGAACATTTCATCCCATAAAGTTTGTGAGAGAAGTTTTGGTATCTAAAGGTATCCAAAACTGTTTGGTAATAAAGATTTATTGAAGTAAACTAGCTTCAGCGCCAATATTGACTAATGCATGAATAGTGACATCTACGAAGTCAAGAAGATGGATTGTTATAGGAAGATAAATATGTAATTAGACCTTTTCCTTTAAATCCATTAAGGTGGAGGTATAGATTTTTTACTTTCAAGAAGGCGTAATGTACGTCCTTCTACTGGATCTTGGACAGGAATATGTACACTTGATCTAGGTTTGGTAGACTCAGAGGTTTCTCCTTCTTCATAATGTCTTGGAAGGTTTAAGGTAGAAGTAGCAAACAAGAACACTTAGAACAGGTTTTTTCTTTTGATGCCCTTCTAGTTGGGAGAGGTGGCTTATTTATAAGAAGAAGTTCCTTAGTATTGAAGTAATAGAGTGTTAGTGGATTGTAGCATCTTCTTTTCTTTTCGTAGTGCTCTCTTTTCTTTTGCTAGTGTGCCCTTTTTTTTTGGTAGTGCATTTTGCTTTTGGTAGTGCATTGAGGGCCCCACCATGCTTTTATTCATGAAGGTGGAGTGCTTCTATTGTCTCTTCTTCCATATTAGCTTCTAGTTCTGATATGTTTTTTCCTAATTTGATATTTTGAAGGAATCTTTTCATTTTTTGTTCTCTTACAGCTTGTTCTTCCTTTTCTACTGTCAAGGTGTCTATTAAAAACACTATTTTACCATAAGATACCTATTTTGCTTGATATTTTATCCCAAAATCAAGTTTTGAAAAAAGTCCAGGACAGCACTCTTTCTTGCAGTTTCTTCATTAAAGAGACTTTGTTGAAAGGTTTCTAAT
>JAIUJO010001357.1:30000-47500 GCA_023846275.1 Vanilla planifolia | reverse complement strand
TCTTCATCTTCTTCTTCTTTTTCATCTTCTTGTTCTTCTTCTTCTTCTTATTCTCTTCTTCTTCTTCTTCTTCTTCATCTTCTTCTTCTTCTTCTTGATTTTCTTCTTCTTCTTCTTCTTCTTCGTCTTCTTCTTCATCTTCATCTTCTTCTTCTTCTTCTTCTTCTTCTTTGTCATCTTCTTCTTCTTCTTCTTCTTCTTCTTTTTCTTCTTGTTCTTCTTCTTCTCCTCCTCTTACTTCTTCTCCTTCCTGTACTTCTTCTTCTCTAAAATCTTGTTGTTCTTCTTCTTATTATTATTATTGTTATTATTATTATTATTATTATTCTTACTCTTCTTCTTCTTCTTCTTTTTTTTTCTTCCTCTTCCTCTTCTTCTTCTTCTTCTTTTTCTTTTTCTTATTCTTCTTTTTCTACCTCTTCTTCTTTTCGTCTTCTTCTTCTTTTTCTTCTTATCTTCTTCTTCTTCTTCTTGTTCACCTATTTCTTCTTCCTCTTCTTCGTCTTCTTCTTCTTTGTCATCTTCTTCTTCATCTTCTTATTTGTCTTATTCTTATTCTTCTTGTTATTCTTCTTCTTCTTCTTCTTCTTCCTCTTCTTCTTCATTTTCTCCTTCTTCATCTTCTTCGTATTCTCCTAATTCTTCTTTGTCCTCTCCTTCTTCTTCTTCTTCTTCTTCTTCTTCTCTCTCTTCTTCTTCTCCTTTTTCTTCTTCTTCTTCTTCTTCGTTTTTATCTCCTTCTATCTTCTTCTTCTTAGTCTTTTTCTTCGTCTTCTTCTTCCTCTTCTTCTTGTCCTTCTTCTTTTACAACTTCTTCAACTTCTTCTTCATCTTGTTCTTGTTCTTCTTCTTCTATAGTAAATTCTCTACGAAGTAAGTAAATTTTTAGGCTTTAAATAGCTACTTTTATAGAAAATAATTCTTTGTCATACGTGGCATATTTAATTTTGGGATTTTTAAATTTTCTCAAAGCATATGCTATTATGTCATTGGTATCTCTAACTAATACTGCAGAACAAAATAAATCTGAGGCTTCTGTTTATAGAATAATATGTTCTTTTTAAATAGGAAAATGATGAATTTGTTTTTTGTGATAAATTCTTTTATTTATTTTTTTTCTTTTTGTTCTTCAAAACTTAAAGAAATAGGTATTTTATCTATATTCCATCTTTGGGGTTATCTGCTGTTAGTGTTTTTGTATTTAGCTTGTTTAGTAGCTAATTTATTTTGTAATGCTTTGATTTTAGAAAATAGTTTTTGTATAAATTTTTGTCCATAGATTAGGAGGCCTAAAAAACTTTTTAGTTATTTTAAACTAGTAAAGTTTTTGGGAAACTCCTTAACTTTTGTATAAATATGTCTTGTAATCATACTTGACCATTTTTTATTTGTTTTCCAAGAAAATCAATTTCAATTTTGAATAATTCGATTTTCTTTGGGCTTAAAATAATACCATGGTTTAACTTTAGCTTAATAACATGTAATAGATGATCTTTATGTTCTTCCTCGGTAGAAAAATGGCGAAGAATATCTAGGCCAATGAGACAATCCATATTAAACTCTAATAGGAGTAAGGCAAAATTAAATTTGTAGGTAGTAAGATTATTATGAATATCAAAAATTGAAATAGCAAGGTTAACAACCTTAGGTGTGACAAGAACATTTCATCCCATAAAGTTTGTGAGAGAAGTTTTGGTATCTAAAGGTATCCAAAACTGTTTGGTAATAAAGATTTATTGAAGTAAACTAGCTTCAGTGCCAATATTGACTAATGCATGAATAGTGACATCTACGAAGTCAAGAAGATGGATTGTTATAGGAAGATAAATATGTAATTAGGCCTTTTCCTTTAAATCCATTAAGGTGGAGGTATAGATTTTTTACTTTCAAGAAGGCGTAATGTACGTCCTTCTACTGGATCTTGGACAGGAATATGTACACTTGATCTAGGTTCGGTAGACTCAGAGGTTTCTCCTTCTTCATAATGTCTTGGAAGGTTTAAGGTAGAAGTAGCAAACAAGAACACTTAGAACAGGTTTTTTCTTTTGATGCCCTTCTAGTTGGGAGAGGTGGCTTATTTATAAGAAGTTCCTTAGTATTGAAGTAATAGAGTGTTAGTGGATTGTAGCATCTTCTTTTCTTTTCGTAGTGCTCTCTTTTCTTTTACTAGTGTGCCCTTTTTTTTTGGTAGTGCATTTTGCTTTTGGTAGTGCATTGAGGGCCCCACCATGCTTTTATTCATGAAGGTGGAGTGCTTCTATTATCTCTTCTTCCATATTAGCTTCTAGTTCTGATATGTTTTTTCCTAATTTTATATTTTGAAGGAATCTTTTCATTTTTTGTTCTCTTACAGCTTGTTCTTCCTTTTCTACTGTCAAGGTGTCTATTAAAAACACTATTTTACCATAAGATACCTATTTTGCTTGATATTTTATCCCAAAATCAAGTTTTGAAAAAAGTCCAGGACAGCACTCTTTCTTGCAGTTTCTTCATTAAAGAGACTTTGTTGAAAGGTTTCTAATATGGGAGTCTCTAAATCTTTTGTTAATATCCAAAGCTGAATAGAAGAATATAAATTAATATATTCTCTTTCTCCCCAGAATTTTTAGTATTGACATTAGGAATTAGATTTTCTTCTTCTTCTTCTTCTTTTTCTTCTTCATCATCTTCTTCTTCTTGTTCTTCTTCTTCAACTTCTTCTTTTTCTTTATCATCATCTTCATGTTCTTCTTATACGACTTCTTCTTCTCCTCCTCCTGCTTGTACTTTTACATCTTATTCGTCTTCTTCTACTACTACTTCTTCTACTTCTTCATCTTCTTTTTCTTCTTCTTCTTCTTCTTCTTCTTCTTTTTCTTCAAATTCTTCTTCTTCTTATTCTTCTTCTTCTCTTTATTTTTCTCCTTCTTCTTCTTCTTCTTCTTCTTCTTCTTCTTCTCCTCCTCCTTCACCTTCTTCTTCTTCTTCTTCTTTTTCTACTTCTACTACTTCTATTTCTTTTTCTTCTTCTCCTCCTTCTTCTTCTTCTTCTTATTCCCCTACTTCTTCTTCTTCTACTTCTTCATCTTCATCTTCTTTTTCTTTTTCTTCTTTTTCTTCTTCTTTTTCTTCTTCTTCTTCTTCTTCTTCTTCTTTTTCTTCTTAGTCTTCTTCTACTTCGTCTTGTTCATCTTTTTCTTCTTCATCTTCTTATTCTTCTTTTTTTTACTTCCTCTTCTAATACTTCTTCCTTTTCTTCTTCTTCTTCTACTTCTTCCACTTCTTCTTCTTCTTCTTCTTCTTCTACTACTACTACTACTACTACTTCTTCTTCTTCTTCTTCTTCTTTTTTATCTTCTTCTTCGTCTTCTACTTGTTCTTCTTCTTCTCCTCCTTTTTCTTCATCTTCTTCTTCATCTTCTTACTCTCCTTCTTTTAGTTCTTCCACTACTACTACTTCTTCCTCTATGTCTTCTTCTTCTTCTTCTTCTTCTTCCTCTTTTTGTCTTCTTCTTCATCTTGTTCGTCATCTTCTTCTACTTCTTCTTCTTCTTCTTCTTCTTTGCCTTCTTCTTCTTCTTCCTCTTACTTCTTCTTCACCTTCTTCTTCTTCTTCTTTTTATGCTTCTTTTCCATCTTCTTCTTCTTCTTTTTCTTCTTCTTCTTCTTCTTCTTCTTTTACTTCTTCTCCTTCTACTTCTTCTTCTTCTTCTTCTTCTTCTTCTTCTTCTTCTACATCTTCTTCTTCTCCTTCTCCTTCTTCTTATTCTTTTTCTTCTTCTTCTTCTTCTTTCTTTTCTTCTTCTTATTATTATTATTCTTCTTATTCTTCTTCTAATTCTTTATCTTCTTTTTTATCTTCTTCTTCTTCTTTTTCTTTTAATTCCTCTTCTTCTCCTTCTTCCTCTTCCTCTTCTTCTTCCCATCTTCATTTTCTTCTTCTTTTTCTTCTTCTTCAGCTTCTTCTTCTTCTTCTTCTTCTTCTTTTTCTTATTATTCTTCTTGTTCTTCTTCTTCGACTTCTTCTTCTTACACTTCTTCGTCTTTTTCTTTTTCTACTTCTCCTTCTGGTTCTTCTTCTTCTTCTTCTTCTTCTTCTCTTTCTTCTAATTTTTCAACTTCTTCTTGTTCTTCTCCTCTTTCTTTTTCTTATCCCTCTCCATCTCCTTCTTCTTCTTCTACTTCATCCTATTCTTCTTCTTCATCAAATTTCTCTTTTTCTTCTTTGTTTTCTTCTTCTTCTTCTTCTTCTTCCTTTTGTGTTTATTATTATTATTATTATTATTATTATTATTATTATTATTATTATTATTATTATAATTATTATTATTATTATTATTATTATTATTATTAATGTTATTCTTTGTCTTCTTCATCATCTTCTTCTTCTTCTTCTTCTTCTTCTTCTGCTTCTTCTTCTTCATCTCATTTTTATTCTTTTACTTCTTCTATTACTTCTTTTTCTTCTTCTTTTTCTTCTTCTTTTTTTTTTCTTCTTCTTCTTCCACTTCTTTCTCTTCTTCATCTACATCTTCTCCTTCTTCTTTGCCTTATTTCGTCTTCTTCATCCAATTCTTTACTTCATCATCATCATCTTCTTCTTCTTCTTCTTTTTCTTTTGATTCTTCTTCTTCTGCTACTTTTTCTTTTACTTCTTTTTCTTTTTCATCTATTACTTTTTCATCATCTACTTCTCCTTCTTCTTCTTCTCTTCCTTCATAATCTTTTTCTTCTTCTTCATCATCATCATCTTCTTCTTTTTCTTGTGCTTCTTCTTCTTCTTCTTTTTCTACTTTTTGCCTTCATCATCTTTTCTTCTTCTTCTTCTTTTTCTTTCTCTTCTTCTTCTTGTGCTTCTTTTACTTCTTTGCCTTCTTCTTCTTCTTTGTCTTCTTCTTCCACTAGTTCTCCTTCTTCCTTATCTTCTTCTTCTTCTTCTTCTTCTTCTTCTTCTTTTTCTTCTACTTCTTCCTCTTCTTCTTCTCCATCTTCTTCTTCTTCTTCTTCTTCTACTTCTTCTTCTTTTATTCATACTCTTCTTTTTTTTCTTCTTTTTCGTCTTCTTCTCCTTCTTACTTTTCTTCTTCTTCTTTAACTTCTTCTTCTTCTTCTTCATCTTTTTGTTCTTCTTGTTCTTCTTCTTCTTCATCTTCTTCTTCTTCTTCTTCTTCTACTCATCTTCTTCTTCTTTTTTTCTTCTTCATCTACTTCTTCTACTTCTTCTTCTTCTTCTTCTCCATCTTCTTCTTCTTCTTCTTCCACTACTACTTCTTTCATTCGCATTCAACTTTTTTCTTCCTCTTCTTCTTCTTCTTCTTCTCCTCCTCCTCCTTCTTTGTCTTCTTCTTCTTGTTCATCTTCATCTTCTTTTTCTTTTTCTTCTTCTTCTTCTTCTTCTTCTTCTTCCTCTTCTTCTTCTTCTTCTTCTCTTTCTTCTCCTTCTTCTTCTTCTACTTCTTCTCCTCCACCTCCTCCTTCTTCTCCTTTTTCATCTTCATCAACATCATTATAACCAACAACATCATAATCATCATCATCATCTTCTACTAATTATTCTTCTTCTCCTTCGTCTTCTTCTTCTTCTTCTTCTTTGTTTTCTTCTTCTTATTATCATTCTTCTTTTACTTATTCTTCTTCATCTTCTTCTTCTACTTCTACTTCTTCTTTGTCGTCTTCTTCTTCTTCATCTACTTTTTCATCTTCCTCGTCTTCTTCTTCTTCTCAATCTTCTTCTTCTCAATCTTCTTCTTCATCCCCTTCTTCCTCTTCTTCTTCTTCTTCTCCTTCTCCTTCTTCTTCTTCTTCTTCTTTGCCTTCTTCTTCTTCTTCTTCTTCTACTTCTACTTATTCTTCTTCTTATTCTTCTTCATCTTCATATTTTCTTTTTCTTCTTATTATTGTTCTAGTTATTATTATTATTATTATTATTATTATTCCTCTACTTCTTCTTATTCTTCTTCCTTTTCTTCTTGTTCATCTTCATCATATTTTTCTTCCTTTTCATCTTCATCTTCTTCTTCTTCTTCATCTAATTCTTCATCTTCTTCTTTTTTTTAGTCTTCTTCTTCTCCTTCTTTTTCTTCTTGTTCTTCTTTTCTTCTTCTTCTTCTTCATCTTCTTCTTCTTCTACTCCTCGTCCTCCTCCTCCCCCTCCACCTCCTATTCCTCCTCCTCCTTTTTATTCTTACACTTCTTCTTCTTCTTCTTCTTCTTCTTCTTTCTCTCCTTCTTCTGCTTCCTCTATCTCTTCTTCTTCTACTTAGTCTTCTTCTTCTTCTTCTACTTCTTCTTCTTCTACTACTACTACTACTAGTACTTCTTCTTCTTCTTTGAATTCTTCTTCTTCTACTTCCTCTTCTTCTTCTTCTGCCCCTTCTTCTTTTTCTTCTTCTTCTTCTACTACTACTACTATGTACTCCTCCTCCTCCTCCTCCATCTTGTTCTTTCACTTCTTCTTCTTGTTCTTATCTTATTCTTCTTTTTCTTACTCTTACTTTTCTTCTTCTTTTTCTTCTACCTCTTCTTATTCTTCATCGTCTTCTTCTTCTTCTTCTTCTTCTTCTTCCTCTCCACATTCTAATTCGTCCTTTTCTTCATCTTCCTCATCTTTATCATCCTCTTCTTCATCTTCTTATTTGTATTCTTTTTCTTCTTCTTCTTCGTCTTCTTCTTCTCATTATTATTATTATTCTTATTTTTCTTCTTCTTCTTTTCCTTCTTCTTTTCTTCTTCTTCTTCTTCTTCTTCTTCTTCTTTTTGTTCTTCTTCTTTTCATCTTCTTCTTATTCTTCTTCTTTTTTTTCTTCTTCTTCTTCTTCTTTGTCTCCTTTATCTTTGCCCTCTTCTTCTTTTTATTGTTCTTCTTAGTCTTCTTCATCTTCTCCTCCTCCTCGTTCTTCTTCTCCTTCTTCTCCTTCTTCTTCTTCTTTTTCTTCTTAATTTTCATACTCTTCTTCTTCTTCATCTTCTTCTTCATCTTCTTCTTTTTCTTCTTCTTCTTCTTCTTCTTCTTCTATGTATTCTTCTACTTTTCCTGCTTCATCTTCCTTTTCTTTTTCATCATCATCATCTTCTTCTTCTTTTTCTTTATCAACCTTTTCTTCTTCTTCTTCTTCTTCTACTACTACTTCAACTATTACTTCTTCTTCTTGTTCTTCTTCTTCTACTTCTTGTTCTTCTTCTCCTTCTTTGTGTTCTACTTCTTCTTTGTCTTCTTACTGTTCTTCTTCTTCATCTTCTTCTTGTTCTTCTTCTTCTTATTCTTCTTCTTCTTCTTCTTCTTCTTCTTCTTCTTCTTCTACTTCTTCACCTTCATCATCTTCTTCTTATTCTTCTTCTTCTTCTTCTTTTCTTCTTCATTTTCTTCTTCTTCTTTGTCTTCTCCTTCTTCTTCTTCTTCTTCTTATTGCTGTTCTTCTTCTTCTACATTTTCTTCTTCTTCCACTTCTTTGCCTTCTTTGCCTTCTTTATCTTCAACTTCTTCTTCTTCGTCATCTTTGTATTCTTCTTCTTCAAACTCTTGTTCTTCTTCTTCTTGTTGTTCTTCTTCCTCATGTTCTTGTTCTTCTTCTACATCTCCTTTTACTTCTTCTTTTGGAACATCTACTTTTTTGTCTTTTACTTATTTTTCTTCTGGTTCTTCTTCTTTTTCACCTTCATCTTTTTCTTCTGCATTTTTCTCTTCTTCTTCTTCTTCTCCTCCTTCTTCTTCTTCTTTGTCTGCTTCTTCTACTTCTTCATCTTCTTCTGATTCTTCTTTGTCTTCTTCTTCTTCTTTTTCTTCATCTTTTTCTTCTTCTTCCTCTTCGTGTTCTTCTTCTTCTTCTTCTTCTCCTTCTACTTCTTATTCTTCTTCTTCTTCTGCTTATTCTTCTTCTTTTTCTTCTTCTTCTTCTTCTGCTGCTTCTTCTTCTTGTTCATCTTCCCCATTTTCTCCTTCTTCTTCTTCTTCTTCTTCTTCTTCCTCTTCTTCTTCTTCTTCTTGTTCTTCTTCATCTTCTTCTTCTTCTTCTTCTTCTTCTTCTTCGTCTTCTATTCTTCTTCTTCTTCTTCTTTTACATCTTGTTCTTCTTCTTCTCCTACTTCTTCTCCTTCTTCTTCTTCTTCTTCTTCATTTTCTTATTCTTCTCTGTCTTCTTCTTTTACTTCTTCTTTTTCTTCTTCCTCCTCTTCATCATCTTCTTCTTCTTCTTCTCTTCCTTCTTTTTCTTCTTCTTCCTCTTCCTCTTCTTCTTCTTCTTCTTCTTCTTCTTATTTGTCTTCTTCTTCATCTTTTCCTTCTTCTTCTTCTTCTTCGCTTCTTCTTCCACTTCTTCATCTTCTTCTTGATTGACTTCTTCATTAACTTCGACATCTTATTCTTCTTCAACTTCTTCTTCTTCTTCTTGTTCTTTATCATATTCTTCATCTTCCTCTCCTTTTTGATCTTCTTGTTATTCTCTTCTTCTTCTTCTTTAGCATCATGATCATCTTCTTTTTCTTCTTGATTTTCTTCTTCTTGTTCTCCTTCTGCTTCTTCTTCTTCTTCTTCTCCTCCTCCTTCTGGTTCTTCTCCTTCTTCTTCTTCATCTACTTCTTCTTTTTCTTCATCATCATTTTCTTCTTCTTCTTCTTCTTCTTCATCATCTTCTTCTTCTTCTTCTTCTTCTACTTTATCTTCCTTATTTTCTTCTTCTTCTACTTGTTCTTCTACCTATTGTTCATCTTCTTCTTCCTCTTCTTTTCTTCATCTTTTTCTTCTTCTTCTTTTCCATCATCTTCTTATTCATCATCTTCTTATTCTTCTTCTTCTTCTTTGTGTTCTTCTTCTTCTTCTTCTTCATCTTCTTCTTATTCTTCCTTTACTTCTCCTTCTTCTCCTTCTTCTTCTTCTTCTTCTTCTCCATCTTCTTCTTCTTCCTCTTTTCTTCTTCTAATTCTTCTTGTTCTTCTTCTTCTTCTTCACCTTATTCTTCTTCGTCTTCTTTTTCTTCTTCATCTTCTTCTTCAACTACCACTTCTTATTAAACTTCTTATTCTTCTTCTTCTTCTTCTTCTTCGTCTTCTTCTTCTTCATCTTCTTCCACTTCTTCTTCTTCTCCTTCTTCTTCCTCTTCTTGTTCTTGTTGTTCTTCTTCTTCTATTAATACTATTACTACTACTTTTGTTCTTCTTCTTCTTCTTCTTCTTCTCTTTTTTCTTCTTCTGCTTCTTCTTGTTCTTTCCCTTCTTCTTCTTCTTCTTCTTCTTCTTCTTCTTCTTCTTCCTCTTCCTCTTCATCTTTTACTTCTTCTTGTTCTTCTTCTTCTTCTTCTTCAATTTCTTCTTCTTCTTTTTCGTCTTCTTCTTCTTCTTCTCCATCTTCTCCTTCTTTTTCTTCTTCTCCTTCTTCCTCTTGTTCTCTTTCTTTTTCTTCTTCTTCTTCTTCTTCTTCTCCTTCTTCTTCTACCTTTTCTTCTACTGCTTCTTTTTCTTTTTCTTCTTCTTTTTCCTTTGGTTCTTTCTTCTTCTTCTTCTTCTTCTTCTTCTTCTTCTCCTTCTTCCTTATCTTCGTCTTCTTCTTCTTCCATTTCTTCTTCAACATCTTCTTCAACTTCTTCTTCTTCTTCCTCTCCTTCTTTTTCTTTTTCTTCTTATTGTTACTATTATTCTTCTTCTTCACACAATTCTTCATCTTCATTTTGTTCGACTTCTTCATCGTTTTCTTTCAGTTTGTCTTTTTTTTTTTTCTTCTTCTTCTACTTCTTCTTTTTCCTCTTCTTCTTCATCTTTGTCTTCTTCTTCTTCATCTTATTCACCATCATCCTCTTATTCTTCTTTTTCTTCATCTTCATCTACTTCTTCTTCTTCCCCTTCACATTCTTTTCCCTCTTCTTCTTCTTCTTCTTCTTCTTCTCCTCCTCCTCCTCCTACTCCTCCTCCTCCTCCTTCTTCTTCTCCTTATCCTTCTTTTTCTTCTTCTTCATCTTCTTCTTCTTCTTCATCATCATCTTCTTCTTCTTCTTCGTCTTTGTCTTCTTCTTTTTCCTTTTTGTCTTTCTTTTCTTCTTCTTCATTTTCTTCTTCTATTAGTCTTCATCATATAATCTTCTTCTTCTTCCTCTTCTTCTTCTTCTTCTTCCCTTTCTGCTTCTTCTTCTTCATCTTCTTCTTCTTCTTCTTCTTTTTTGTCTTCTTCTTCTTCTACTACTACTACTTCTTCTTCTTCTTCTTCTTCTTCTTCTTCGCCTTTTTAATCTTGTTCTTCTTCTTTTCTTGTTCTAATTCATTTTCTTCTAATTCTTCTTCATCTTCTTCATCTTATTCTTCGTAATATTCACCTTCATCATCTTCTTCTTCTTCTTTAACTTCTTCTTCTTCATTTTCTTCTTCCATTTCTTATTCTTTGTCTTATTCTTTTTCTACTTCTTCTTCTACTTCTTCATCTACTTCTTCATCTTCTTCTTCTTCTTGTTCTTCTTGTCCCTCTTCTCATTCTTCTTCTTCTTCTTCTTCTTCTTCTACATTTTCTACTTCTTCGATTTTTTCTTCTTCTTCTTCTTTTTCTACTTCTACTTCTTCTTCTTCATCTGCTTTGTCTTTTTCTCCTACTTCATCTTCTTCTTCTTGTTCTTCTTCAAAGTGTTCTTCTTCGTCCCCTTATTTTTCTTCTTCTTCTTCTTCTACTTCTTCTTCTTCTTCTTCTTTTACTTCTACTTCTTCTTCATCTTCTCTTTCTTCTTCTTTTCTTCTTCTTCTTCTTTTCCTTCTTTATTTTCTTCTACTTCTTCTTCACCTCCTTTTTCTTCTTATTCTTCCTCTTTTTCTTCTCCATCCTCTTCTTCTTTTCATTTTTCATCTTCTTCTTCTTCTTTTTTATCAACATCTTCTCTTTCTTCATCTTCGTATTCTTTTTCTTCTTCTTCTTCTACTTCTCCCACTTCTTCTTCTTCTTCTTCTTCTTATTCTTCTTCTTCTTCTTGTTCTTCTTCTTATTCTTAACCTTCTTCTTCTTCTTCTCTACTTCTTGTTATTCTTATTATTCTTCTTCTTCATCATCATCATCTTCTTCTTCTCCTTCTTCTCTGTCTTCTTCTACTTCTTTTTCTTCTTATTCTTCTTCTTATCCTCCGTCTTCTTCTTCTTCATCATCATCATCATCTTCTTCTTCTTCATCTTCATTTCCTTTTTCTTATTCTTCTTCTTCCTCTTTATCTTCTTATTCTTCTTGTTCACCTTCTTCTTCTTCTTCTTCTACATCTTCTTCCTTTTCTTATTCTTCCTCTTCGTTTTCTTCTTCTTCTTCATCATCATCATCATCATCATCTTCTTCTTCTTCTTCTTCTCCTTCTGCTTCTTCTTCTTCTTCTCCTCCTCCTCCTTCTTGTTCTTCTCCTTCTTCTTCATCATCTACTTCTTCTTTTCTTCATCATCATTTTCTTCTTCTTCTTCTTCTTCTTCTTCTACTTCTTCTTCTTCATCTTCTTCTTCTACTACTTAATTGTCTTCTTTCTCTTCTTCTACTTCTTGTTCTTCTACCTATTCTTCATCTTCTTCTTCCTCTTCTTTTCTTCTTCTTTTTCTTCTTCTTTTCCTTCATCTTCTTCCTTATCATACTCTTATTCTTCTTCTTCTTTGTGTTCTTCTTCTTCTTCTTCTTCTTATTCTTCCTCTACTTCTCTTTCTTCTTCACCTTCTTCTTCCTCTTCTTCTTCTTCTTCTCCAACTTCTTCTTCTTCTTTTCTTCTTCTTATTCTTCTTGTTCTTCTTGTTCATGTTCTTGTTGTTGTTCTTCTCCTTATTCTTCTTCTTCTTCTTTTTCTTCTTCATCTTCTTTTTCTTCTTCATCTTCTTCTTCAACTACCACTTCTTATTCAACTTCTTATTCTTCTTCTTCTTCTTCTTCGTCTTCGTCTTCTTCTTCTTGTTCTTCTTCTTTTTCCTCTTCATCTTCTTTTTCTTCTTCATCTTCTTCCACTTCTTCTTCTTCTCTTTCTTCTTCCTCTTATTGTTCTTCTTCTTGTTCTTCTTCTTCTTCTTCTATTAACACTACAACTACTACTTTTCTTCTTCCTCTTCTTCTTTTTCTTCTTCTACTTCTTCATCTTCTTCTTCTTCTTCTCTTTTTTCTTCTTCTGCTTCTTCTTGTTCTTTCCCTTCTTCTTCTTCTTCTTCTTCTTCTTCTTCCTCTTCATCTTTTACTTCTTCCTATATGTCTTCTTCTTCTTCTTCAACTTCTTCTTCTTCTTCTTCGTCTTCATCTTCTACTTCTTTGTCTTCTTCTTCTTCTTCTTCTTCTTCTTCTTCTTCTTCTTCTCCATCTTCTTCTTCTTTTTCTTCTTCTCCTTCTTCTTCTTGTTCTCTTTCTTTTTCTTCTTCTCCTTGTTCTTCTACCTTTTCTTCTACTACTTCTTTTTCTTTTTCTTCTTCTTTTTCCTTTATTTCTTTCTTCTTCTTCTTCTTCTTCTTCTCCTTCTTCCTTATCTTTGTCTTCTTCTTCTTCCATTTCTTCTTCAACTTCTTCTTCTTCTTCCTCTCCTTCTTTTTCTATTTCTTCTTATTGTTATGATTATTCTTCTTCTTCATTGTCTTCCTCACACAACTCTTCATCATCTTTTTCTTCGACTTCTACTTCTTTTTCTTTGAGTTTGTCTTTTTTTTCTTCTTCTTCTTCAACTTCTTCAACTTCTTCTTCAACTTCTTCTTCTACTTCTTCTTTTTCCTCTTCTTCTTCTTCTTCTTCTTCTTCTTCTTCTTCTTCTACTTCTTCTTATTCTTCTACTTCTTCTTCTTCTTCTTCTTCTTGAACTTCTACTTCGCCTTCTACTTCTTCTTCTTCTTCTTCTTCTTCTTGAACTTCTTCTTCGTCTTCTACTTCTTCTTCTTCTTCTTCTTCTTCTTCTCCTTTTTCTTCGTCTTCTTCTTCGTCTGCTTACTCTTTTTCTTCTTTTACTTCTTCATCTATGTCTTCTTCTTCTTCTTCTTCTTCTTCTTCTTTGTCATCATCTTCTACATCTTCGTCTTCTTCTTCTTTGTCTTCCTCTTCTTCTTCTTCTCTGTCTTCTTCTTCTTCTTCTTCTTACTTCTTCTTTATCTTCTATTCCTTCTTCTTCTTCTTCTTTTTCTGCTTCTTTTCCTTCTCCTCATCTTCTTATTCTTCTTCTTCTTCCTCTTTTATTTCTCCTTCTTCTTCCACTTCTCCTCCTTCTCCTTCTTCTTCTTCTTTTTCTTCCTTTTCCTCTTCTTATTGTTGTTGTTGTTCTTCTTCTACTTTTTCTTTTAATTATTCTTCTTCTTCTTCGTCCTCTTTTTCTTCTTCTTCCCCGCATTCATTTTCTTCTTCTTCAACTTATTATTATTATTATTATTATTATTATTATTATTATTGTTATTGTGATTATTATTATTATTCTTGTTCTTCTTCTTCATCTTCTTCTTCTGAAACATGTTCATCTTTTTCTTCTTTTGCTTCTTCTTCTTCTTCTTCTTCTTCAACTTCTTCTTCATCATCATCTTCTTCTTCATCTTCTTCTTCTTCTTCTTCTTCTTCTTCTTCTACTTCTTCTTTCTCTTCTTCTTCTTCTTCTTCTTCTTCTTCTTCTTCTTCTTCTCCTCCTCCTCCTCCTACTCCTCCTTCTCCTCCTGTTCTTATCCTTCTTCTTCTTTTATGTCTCCATCTTCTCCTTCTTCTTTTTCTTCTTCTTCTTCTTCTTCTTGTCCTTCTTCTTCTTCTTCTTCTTCTTCATCTTCTTCGTCATCTTCTTTTGCTGCTTCTTCTTCTTCTTCTAATTCTTCTTCTAATTCTTTTTCTTCTTCTTCTTCCTCTTCATCTTCTTTTTCTTCTTCTACCTCTTCTTCTTCTCCATCTTTTGCTTCTTCTACTTCTTCCTCTACTTATTATTATTATTATTATTATTATTATTATTATTATTATTATTATTATTATTATTATTATTATTATTTTTGTTATTATCAATATTATTATTATTATTCGCCTTCTTCTTCCCACACTTCTTCGTCTTCTTTTTCTTCGATTTCTTCTTTTTCATCGTCTTATTCTTCTTTTACTTCTTCTCCTTCTTTCTTTACTCCTTTGTCTTCTTTTTCTTCTTCTTCATCGCCTTCTTCTTCTTCTTCTTCTTTTTCTTCTCCTCCTCCTCCTTCTCCTTCTCCTTCTTCATTTTCTTCTTCTTCTTCTTCTTCTTCTTCATCTTCTTTTTCTATTTCTTCATCTTTCCCTTCTTCTTCTTCATTTTCTTCTTCATCTTCTTCTTCCTCTTCTTCCACTTATTATTATTATTATTATTATTATTATTATTATTATTATTCTTTGTCTTCATCTTCTTCTTCTTCTTCTTCTTCTTCTCCTCCTCCTTTTTAATCTTCTTGTTCATTTTTTTCTTCTTCTTCTTCTTGCTCTTCTTCTTCTTCTTCTTCTACTTTTCATTCCTCTTCTTCTTTTACATTTTTTTCTTCTTCCTCTTCTTTGTCTTCTTTGTCTTCTTTATCTTCGTCTTCTTCTTCAATCACTTGTTCTTCTTCTTCTTGTTCTTCTTCTTCATATTCTTCTTCTTCTTCTTCGTCTCCTTTTACTACTTTTTGAACTTCTACTTTTTTGTCTTGTACTTCTTCTTCTTCTTCTTCTTCTACTTCATCTTCACCTTCATCTTTTTCTTCCACTACTTCTTCTTCTCGTTCTTCTTCTGCATTTTTGTCTTCTTCTTCATTTTCCTCTTCTTCATCATCTTCTTCTTCTTCTTCTTCTTCTTCATCTACTTCTTCTACTTCTTCAACTTCTTTTGCTTTTCCTTTGTCTTCTTCTTCTTCTTTATCTTCTTCCTTTTCTTGTTCTTTTCTTCTTCTTCTCATTATTCATCTTCTTCTTCTTCTTCACCTTCTAATTCTCCTTCTTCTTCTTCTTCTTCTTATTCCTCGTCTATTCTTCTTCTTCTTCTTCTTCTTCTACTTCTTCTTCTTCTCCTTCTTCTCCTTCTTCTTCTTCTCCTTCATCATCTTCTTCTTCTTCTTATTCTTCTTCTTCTTCTTCTTCTTCTACTTCTTCTTCATCCTCCTCCTCCTCTTCTTCTTCTTCTTCATCTTCTTCTTCTTTGTCTTCTTCTTATTCTTTTTCTTCTTCTTCTTCTTCGCTTCTTCTTCCACTTCTTCATCTTCTTCTTGATTGACTTCTTCTTCTTTATCTTTGTCATCTTCTTCTTCTCTAACTTCTTCTACTTCTACTTTTTCTTTATCACATTCTTCATCTTCTTCTTCTTTTTAAACTTATTGTTCTTCTTCTTCTTCTTATTCTCTTCTTCTTCTTATTCTCTTCTTCCTCTTCTTCTTCATCTTCTTCTTCTTCTTCATCATGATTTTCTTCTCCTTGTTGTTGTTGTTCTTCTTCTTCATCATCTTCTTCTTCTTCTTCTTATTCTTCTTCATCAACTCTTTGTCATCTTCTTCCTCTTCTTCCACTTCTTCTTCTTCTTCTTCTTCTTCTTCTTCTTCTTCTTCTCCTTCTTCTACTTCTTCTCCTTCCTCTACTTCTTCTCCTACTTCTTGTTCTTGTTCTTATTATTATTATACTTACTCTTCTTCTTATTCTTCTTCTTCTTCCTCTTCTACTTCTTCTTCTTCTTCTTCTTCTTCTTCTTCTTCTTCGTCTTCATCTTCTCCTTCCTCTTTTTCTTCTTGTTGACCTACTTCTTCCTCTTCTTCGTCTTGTCCTTCTTCTTCCTCTTCTTATTTGTCTCATTCTTCTTTTTCTTATTATTATTATCATTCTTCTTCTTCTTCTTCCTCTTCTCCTTCTTTTTCTCCTTTTTCATCTTCTTCTTCTTCTTCCTCTAATTCTTCTTTCTCCTCTCCTTCTTCATCATCATCTTCTTCTTCTTCTTCTTCTCCGTCTTCTTCTTCTCATTTTTCTTCTTCTTCTTCTTCATCTTCATCTTCTTCTTCTTCTTCATCTTCAACTTCTTCTTCGTCTTCTTCTTCTTCTTCTTTCTCTTCTTCTTCTTCTTCTACTAGTACTACTACTTCTTTGTCTTCTTCTTCCTCTACTTCTTCTTTTTCTTCTTCTTCTTCTTCTTGCTATTCATCTTCTTCTCCTGGGTCTTCCTCTTGTGCCTTTTCTTCGCCTTCTTTTTCTTCTTCTTCTTATTCTTCTTCTTCTTCTTCTTCTTCTTCTTCTACTTCTTTTCTTCTTCTTCTTCTTAGTCTCCTTCTTCTTCTTCTTCTTCTCCTTCTTCTTCTTTCTTTTCTTTTTATTGTTATTATTATTTTTATTGTTATTATTGTTATTCTTTTATTCTTTCTCCTTCTTCTTCTTTATCATCATCGCCTTCTTCTTCTTCTTCTTCTTTTTCTTCTCCTTCTTCTTCTTCTACTTCTTCTTCTTCCTCCCCCTCCTCCTCTTCTTCTTCTTCTTGTACTTCTTCTTCATCATCATCATGATCTTCTTCTTCTTCTCTTTCCTCTTCTTGTTTCTCTTCTTATTCTTCTTCTTTTTCTACTTCTTTTTATTCTTCTTCTTCTTCTTCTTCACCATCTTCTTCTTGATTAACTTCTTCATCTTTATATTTGTAATCTTCTTCTACTTCAACTTCTTCTTCTTCTTCTTCTTGTTCTTCATCATATTCTTCATCTTCTTCTTCTTTTTCATCTTCTTATTCTTCTTCTTCTTCTTATTCTCTTCTTCTTCTTCTTCTTCATCTTCTTCTTCTTCTTCTTGATTTTCTTCTTCTTCTTCTTCTTCTTCGTCTTCTTCTTCATTTTCATCTTCTTCTTCTTCTTCTTCTTCTTTGTCATCTTCTTCTTCTTCTTCTTCTTCTTCTTTTTCTTCTTGTTCTTCTTCTTCTCCTCCTCTTACTTCTTCACCTTCCTGTACTTCTTCTTCTCCAAAATCTTGTTCTTCTTCTTATTATTATTATTATTATTATTATTATTCTTACTCTTCTTCTTCTTCTTCTTTTTTTTTCTTCCTCTTCCTCTTCTTCTTCTTCTTCTTCTTCTTGTTTCTCTTCATCTTCTTCTTCTTTTTCTTTTTCTTATTCTTCTTTTTCTACCTCTTCTTCTTTTCGTCTTCTTCTTCTTTTTCTTCTTATCTTCTTCTTCTTCTTCTTGTTCACCTATTTCTTCTTCCTCTTCTTCGTCTTCTTCTTCTTTGTCATCTTCTTCTTTATCTTCTTATTTGTCTTATTCTTATTCTTCTTGTTATTCTTCTTCTTCTTCTTCTTCTTCCTCTTCTTCTTCATTTTCTCCTTCTTCATCTTCTTCGTATTCTTCTAATTCTTCTTTGTCCTCTCCTTCTTCTTCTTCTTCTTCTTCTTCTTCTCTCTCTTCTTCTTCTCCTTTTTCTTCTTCTTCTTCTTCTTCGTTTTTATCTCCTTCTATCTTCTTCTTCTTAGTCTTTTTCTTCGTCTTCTTCTTCCTCTTCTTCTTGTCCTTCTTCTTTTACAACTTCTTCAACTTCTTCTTCATCTTGATCTTGTTCTTCTTCTTTTATAGTAAATTCTCTACGAAGTAAGTAAATTTTTAGGCTTTAAATAGCTACTTTTATAGAAAATAA
>JAIUJO010001357.1:17500-20000 GCA_023846275.1 Vanilla planifolia | reverse complement strand
TTCTTCTTCACCTCCTTTTTCTTCTTATTCTTCCTCTTTTTCTTCTCCATCCTCTTCTTCATTTCATTTTTCATCTTCTTCTTCTTTTTTATCAACATCTTCTTTTTCTTCATCTTCGTATTCTTTTTCTTCTTCTTCTTCTACTTCTCCCACTTCTTCTTCTTCTTCTTCTTCTTGTTCTTCTTCATCTTTTTATTCTTAACCTTCTTCTTCTTCTTCTCTACTTCTTGTTATTCTTATTATTCTTCTTCTTCATCATCATCATCTTCTTCTTCTCCTTTTTCTCTGTCTTCTTCTACTTCTTTTTCTTCTTCTTCTTCTTCTTATCCTCCGTCTTCTTCTTCTTCATCATCATCATCATCTTCTTCTTCTTCATCTTCATTTCCTTTTTCTTATTCTTCTTCTTCTTCTTTATCTTCTTATTCTTCTTGTTCACCTTCTTCTTCTTCTTCTTCTACATCTTCTTCCTTTTCTTATTCTTCCTCTTCGTTTTCTTCTTCTTCTTCATCATCATCATCATCATCATCATCTTCTTCTTCTTCTTCTCCTTCTGCTTCTTCTTCTTCTTCTCCTCCTCCTCCTTCTTGTTCTTCTCCTTCTTCTTCATCATCTACTTCTTCTTTTCTTCATCATCATTTTCTTCTTCTTCTTCTTCTTCTTCTTCTACTACTTCTTCTTCATCTTCTTCTTCTTCTACTTAATCGTCTTCTTCCTCTTCTTCTACTTCTTGTTCTTCTACCCATTCTTCATCTTCTTCTTCCTCTTCTTTTCTTCTTCTTTTTCTTCTTCTTCTTTTCCTTCATCTTCTTCCTTATCATCATCTTATTCTTCTTCTTCTTTGTGTTCTTCTTCTTCTTCTTCTTCTTATTCTTCCTCTACTTCTCTTTCTTCTTCACCTTCTTCTTCCTCTTCTTCTTCTTCTTCTCCATCTTCTTCTTCTTCTTTTCTTCTTCTTATTCTTCTTGTTCTTCTTGTTCTTGTTCTTGTTCTTGTTCTTCTCCTTATTCTTCTTCTTCTTCTTTTTCTTCTTCATCTTCTTTTTCTTCTTCATCTTCTTCTTCAACTACCACTTCTTATTCAACTTCTTATTCTTCTTCTTCTTCTTCTTCGTCTTCGTCTTCTTCTTCTTGTTCTTCTTCTTTTTCCTCTTCATCTTCTTTTTCTTCTTCATCTTCTTCCACTTCTTCTCCTTCTCTTTCTTCTTCCTCTTCTTGTTCTTCTTCTTGTTCTTCTTCTTCTTCTTCTATTAACACTACAACTACTACTTTTCTTCTTCCTCTTCTTCTTTTTCTTCTTCTACTTCTTCATCTTCTTCTTCTTCTTCTCTTTTTTCTTCTTCTGCTTCTTCTTGTTCTTTCCCTTCTTCTTCTTCTTCTTCTTCTTCTTCTTCTTCCTCTTCATCTTTTACTTCTTCCTATATGTCTTCTTCTTCTTCTTCAACTTCTTCTTCTTCTTCTTCGTCTTCATCTTCTACTTCTTTGTCTTCTTCTTCTTCTTCTTCTTCTCCATCTTCTTCTTCTTTTTCTTCTTCTCCTTCTTCTTCTTGTTCTCTTTCTTTTTCTTCTTCTTCTACTTCTTCTCCTTGTTCTTCTACCTTTTCTTCTACTACTTCTTTTTCTTTTTCTTCTTCTTTTTCCTTTATTTCTTTCTTCTTCTTCTTCTTCTTCTTCTCCTTCTTCCTTATCTTTGTCTTCTTCTTCTTCCATTTCTTCTTCAACTTCTTCTTCTTCTTCCTCTCCTTCTTTTTCTATTTCTTCTTATTGTTATGATTATTCTTCTTTTTCATTGTCTTCCTCACACATCTCTTCATCTTCTTTTTCATCGACTTCTACTTCTTTTTCTTTGAGTTTGTCTTTTTTTTCTTCTTCTTCTTCAACTTCTTCTTCAACTTCTTCAACTTCTTCTTCTACTACTTCTTTTTCCTCTTCTTCTTCTTCTTCTTCTTCTTCTTCTTCTTCTTCTACTTCTTCTTTTTCTTCTTCTTCTTCCTCTTCATATTCTTTTCCTTCTTCTTCTCTTTCTTCTTCCTCTTCTTCTTCTTCTTCTTCTTCTTCTCCTCCTCCTCCTCCTCCTCCTCCTCCTCCTTCTTCTCCTTATCCTTCTTTTTCTTCTTCTTCATCATCTACTAATTCTTCTTCATCTTCATTTTCTTCTTCTTTCTCTTCTTCTACTTCTTCTTCTTCGTCTTCATCTTCTTCTTATTCCTTTTTGTCTTTTTTTTCTTCTTCTTTTAGTCTTCATCATCTTCTATTTTTTCTTCATCTTCTTCTTCTTCTTCTTCCCTTTCTGCTTCTTCTTCTTCATCTTCTTCTTCTTCTTCTTTTTTGTCTTCTTCTTCTTCTTCTTCTTCTTCTCCTTCTTCTTCTTCTTTTTCTTTGCCTTTCTCTTCTTGTTCTTCGTCTTTTCTTGTTTTAATTCATTTTCTTCTACTTCTTCATCTTATTCTTCGTAATCTTCATCTTCATCATCTTCTTCTTCTTCTTTAACTTCTTCTACTTCT
>JAIUJO010001357.1:7500-15000 GCA_023846275.1 Vanilla planifolia | reverse complement strand
CTTCTTCTTCTACTTCTTCATCTTCATCTTCTTCGTCTTCTTCTATTTCTTCTTCTTCTTCTTCTTCTTCATCCTCTTCCTGTTCTTCTTCTTCTTCTTCTTCTTTCTCTTCTTCCTGCTCTTAGCCTTCTTCTAATTCGTCTTCTTCGTTTTTTTCTTCTATCTTCTTCCTCTTATTTTTTTTCTTTTTCTTCTACCACTACTTCTTCTTCCTCTTCTTCTTCTTCTTCTTCCTCTTCTTCTTCTTCTCCTTCTTCTTCTTCTTCCTCTTCTTCTTCTTCTTCTTCTTCTTCTTCTTCTTCTTCTAGTGCTACTTCTTCTTCTTCTTCTTCTTCTTGAACTTCTTCTTCGCCTTCTACTTCTTCTTCTTCTTCTTCTTCTTGAACTTCTTCTTCGTCTTCTACTTCTTCTTCTTCTTCTTCTTCTTCTCCTTTTTCTTCGTCTTCTTCTTCGTCTGCTTACTCTTTTTCTTCTTTTACTTCTTCCTCTATGTCTTCTTCTTCTTCTTCTTCGTCATCCTCTTCTACTTCTTCGTCTTCTTCTTCTTTGTCTTCCTCTTCTTCTTCTTCTCTGTCTTCTTCTTCTTCTTCTTCTTACTTCTTCTTTATCTTCTATTCCTTCTTCTTCTTCTTCTTCTTCTGCTTCTTTTCCTTCTCCTCATCTTCTTATTCTTCTTCTTCTTCCTCTTTTATTTCTCCTTCTTCTTCCACTTCTCCTCCTTCTCCTTCTTCTTCTTTTTCTTCCTTCTCCTCTTCTTGTTGTTGTTGTTGTTCTTCTTCTTCTACTACTACTTCTTCTTCTTTTTCTTTTAATTATTCTTCTTCTTCTTCTTCCTCATTTTCTTCTTCTTCCCCGCATTCATTTTCTTCTTCTTCAACTTATTATTATTATTATTATTATTATTATTATTGTTATTGTGATTATTATTGTTATTCTTGTTCTTCTTCTTCATCTTCTTCTTCTTAAACATGTTCATCTTTTTCTTCTTTTGCTTCTTCTTCGTCTTCTTCTTCTTCAACTTCTTCTTCATCATCATCTTCTTCTTCATCTTCTTCTTCTTCTTCTTCTTCTTCTTCTCCTTCTTCTACTTCTTCTTTCTCTTCTTCTTCTTCTTCTTCTTCTTCTTCTTCTTCTTCTCCTCCTCCTTATCCTCCTTCTCCTCCTGTTCTTATCCTTCTTCTTCTTTTATGTCTCCATCTTCTCCTTCTTTTTTTTCTTCTTCTTCTTCTTCTTCTTGTCCTTCTTCTTCTTCTTCTTCTTCTTCATCTTCTTCGTCATCTTCTTTCGCTGCTTCTTCTCCTTCTTCTAATTCTTCTTCTAATTCTTTTTCTTCTTCTTCTTCCTCTTCATCTTCTTTTTCTTCTTCTACCTCTTCTTCTTCTCCATCTTTTGCTTCTTCTACTTCTTCCTCTACTTATTGTTATTATTATTATTATTATTATTATTATTATTATTATTTTTATTATTATCAATATTATTATTATTATTCGCCTTCTTCTTCCCACACTTCTTCGTCTTCTTTTTCTTCGATTTCTTCTTTTTCATCGTCTTATTCTTCTTTTACTTCTTCTCCTTCTTCCTTTACTCCTTTGTCTTCTTTTTCTTCTTCTTCATCGCCTTCTTCTTCTTCTTCCTCTTTTTCTTCTCCTCCTCCTCCTTCTCCTTCTCCTTCTTCATTTTCTTCTTCTTCTTCTTCTTCTTCTTCATCTTCTTTTTCTATTTCTTCATCTTTCCCTTCTTCTTCTTCATTTTCTTCTTCATCTTCTTCTTCCTCTTCTTCCACTTATTATTATTATTATTATTATTATTATTATTATTATTATTATTATTCTTTGTCTTCATCTTCTTCTTCTTCTTCTTCTTCTTCTCCTCCTCCTTTTTAATCTTCTTGTTCATTTTTTTCTTCTTCTTCTTCTTGCTCTTCTTCTTCTTCTTCTTCTACTTTTCATTCTTCTTCTTCTTTTACATTTTTTTCTTCTTCCTCTTCTTTGTCTTCTTTGTCTTCTTTATCTTCGTCTTCTTCTTCAATCACTTGTTCTTCTTCTTCTTGTTCTTCTTCTTCATATTCTTCTTCTTCTTCTTCGTCTCCTTTTACTACTTTTTGAACTTCTACTTTTTTGTCTTGTACTTCTTCTTCTTCTTCTTCTTCTACTTCATCTTCACCTTCATCTTTTTCTTCCACTTCTACTTCTTCTTCTCGTTCTTCTTCTGCATTTTTGTCTTCTTCTTCATTTTCCTCTTCTTCATCATCTTCTTCTTCTTCTTCTTCTTCATCTACTTCTTCTACTTCTTTTGCTTTTCTTTTGTCTTCTTCTTCTTCTTTTTCTTCTGCCTTTTCTTGTTCTTTTCTTCTTCTTCCCATTATTCATCTTCTTCTTCTTCTTCACCTTCTAATTCTCCTTCTTCTTCTTCTTCTTCTTATTCCTCATCTATTCTTCTTCTTCTTCTTCTTCTTCTTCTTCTTCTACTTCTTCTTCTTCTCCTTCTTCTCCTTCTTCTTCTTCTCCTTCATCATCATCTTCTTCTTCTTATTCTTCTTCTTCTTCTTCTTCTTCTACTTCTTCTTCATCCTCCTCCTCTTCTTCTTCTTCTTCTTCATCTTCTTCTTTTTTGTCTTCTTATTCTTTTTCTTCTTCTTCTTCTTCGCTTCTTCTTCTTTATCTTTGTCATCTTCTTCTTCTCTAACTTCTTCTACTTCTACTTTTTCTTTATCACATTCTTCATCTTCTTCTTCTTTTTAAACTTATTAATCTTCTTCTTCTTCTTATTCTCTTCTTCTTCTTATTCTCTTCTTCCTCTTCTTCTTCATCTTCTTCTTCTTCTTCATCATGATTTTCTTCTCCTTGTTGTTGTTGTTCTTCTTCTTCATCATCTTCTTCTTCTTCTTCTTATTCTTCTTCATCAACTCTTTGTCATCTTCTTCCTCTTCTTCCACTTCTTCTTCTTCTTCTTCTTCTTCTTCTTCTTCTTCTTCTTCTCCTTCTTCTACTTCTTCTCCTTCCTCTACTTCTTCTCCTACTTCTTGTTCTTGTTCTTATTATTATTATTGTTATTATTATTATTATACTTACTCTTCTTCTTATTCTTCTTCTTCTTCCTCTTCTACTTCTTCTTCTTCTTCTTCTTCTTCTTCTTCGTCTTCATCTTCTCCTTCCTCTTTTTCTTCTTGTTGACCTACTTCTTCCTCTTCTTCGTCTTGTCCTTCTTCTTCATCTTCTTATTTGTCTCATTCTTCATTTTCTTACTATTATTATCATTCTTCTTCTTCTTCTTCTTCCTCTTCTCCTTCTTTTTCTCCTTTTTCATCTTCTTCTTCTTCTTCTTCTAATTCTTCTTTCTCCTCTCCTTCTTCATCATCATCTTCTTCTTCTTCTTCTTCTCCGTCTTCTTCTTCTCATTTTTCTTCTTCTTCTTCTTCATCTTCATCTTCTTCTTCGTCTTCATCTTCAACTTCTTCTTTGTCTTCTTCTTCTTCTTCTTTCTCTTCTTCTTCTTCTTCTACTAGTACTACTACTTCTTTGTCTTCTTCTTCCTCTACTTCTTCTTTTTCTTCTTCTTCTTCTTCTTGCTATTCATTTTCTTCTCCTGGGTCTTCCTCTTGTGCCTTTTCTTCGCCTTCTTCTTCTTATTCTTCTTCTTATTCTTCTTCTTCTTCTTCTTCTTCTTCTTCTACTTCTTTTCTTCTTCTTCTTCTTTGTCTCCTTGTTCTTCTTCTTCTTCTCCTTCTTCTTCTTTCTTTTCTTTTTATTGTTACTATTATTTTTATTGTTATTATTGTTATTCTTTTATTCTTTCTCCTTCTTCTTCTTTATCATCATCGTCTTCTTCTTCTTCTTCTTCTTTTTCTTCTCCTTCTTCTTCTTCTACTTCATCTTCTTCCTCCCCTTCCTCCTCTTCTTCTTCTTCTTGTACTTCTTCTTCATCATCATCATGATCTTCTTCTTCTTCTTCTTCTTCTTCTTCTTCTGCTTTGTCTTCTTCTTCTTCTTCTTTGCTTCTTCTTCTTCCACTTCTTCATCTTCTTCTTGATTAACTTCTTCATCTTTATATTTGTAATCTTCTTCTACTTCAACTTCTTCTTCTTCTTCTTCTTGTTCTTCATCATATTCTTCATCTTCTTCTTCTTTTTCATCTTCTTGTTCATCTTCTTCTTCTTATTCTCTTCTTCTTCTTCTTCTTCATCTTCTTCTTCTTCTTCTTGATTTTCTTCTTCTTCTTCTTCTTCGTCTTCTTCTTCATCTTCATCTTCTTCTTCTTCTTCTTCTTCTTTGTCATCTTCTTCTTCTTCTTCTTCTTCTTCTTTTTCTTCTTGTTCTTCTTCTTCTCCTCCTCTTACTTCTTCTCCTTCCTGTACTTCTTCTTCTCCAAAATCTTGTTCTTCTTATTATTATTATTATTATTATTATTATTATTATTATTATTATTATTACTCTTCTTCTTCTTCTTCTTCTTTTTTCTTCCTCTTCCACTTCTTCTTCTTCTTCTTCTTGTTTCTCTTCATCTTCTTCTTCTTTTTCTTTTTCTTATTCTTCTTTTTCTACCTCTTCTTCTTTTCGTCTTCTTCTTCTTTTTCTTCTTATCTTCTTCTTCTTCTTCTTGTTCACCTATTTCTTCTTCCACTTCTTCGTCTTCCTCTTCTTTGTCATCTTCTTCTTCATCTTCTTATTTGTCTTATTCTTATTCTTCTTGTTATTTTTCTTCTTCTTCTTCTTCTTCTTCTTCTTCCTCTTCTTCTTCATTTTCTCCTTCTTCATCTTCTTCGTATTCTTCTAATTCTTCTTTGTCCTCTCCTTCTTCTTCTTCTTCTTCTTCTTCTCTCTCTTCTTCTTCTCCTTTTTCTTCTTCTTCTTCTTCTTCGTTTTTATCTCCTTCTATCTTCTTCTTCTTAGTCTTTTTCTTCGTCTTCTTCTTCCTCTTCTTCTTGTCCTTCTTCTTTTACAACTTCTTCAACTTCTTCTTCATCTTGTTCTTGTTCTTCTTCTTCTATAGTAAATTCTCTACGAAGTAAGTAAATTTTTAGGCTTTAAATAGCTACTTTTATAGAAAATAATTCTTTGTCATACGTGGCATATTTAATTTTGGGATTTTTAAATTTTCTCAAAGCATATGCTATTATGTCATTGGTATCTCTAACTAATACTACAGACCAAAATAAATTTGAGGCTTCTGTTTATAGAATAATATGTTCTTTTTCAATAGGAAAATGATGAATTTGTTTTTTGTGATAAATTCTTTTATTTATTTTTTTTCTTTTTGTTCTTCAAAACTTAAAGAAATAGGTATTTTATCTATATTCCATCTTTGCGGTTATCTACTGTTAGTGTTTTTGTATTTAGCTTGTTTAGTAGCTAATTTATTTTGTAATGCTTTGATTTTAGAAAATAGTTTTTGTATAAATTTTTGTCCATAGATTAGGAGGCCTAAAAAACTTTTTAGTTATTTTAAACTGGTAAAGTTTTTGGGAAACTCCTTAACTTTTGTATATATGTCTTGTAATCATACTTGACCATTTTTTATTTGTTTTCCAAGAAAATCGATTTCAATTTTGAATAATTCAATTTTCTTTGGGCTTAAAATAATACCATGGTTTAACTTTAGCTTAATAACATGTAATAGATGATCTTTATGTTCTTCCTCGATAGAAAAATGGCGAAGATTATCTAGGCCAATGAGACAATCCATATTAAACTCTAATAGGAGTAAGGCAAAATTAAATTTGTAGGTAGTAAGATTATTATGAATATCAAAAATTGAAATAGTAAGGTTAACAACCTTAGGTGTGACAAGAACATTTCATCCCATAAAGTTTGTGAGAGAAGTTTTGGTATCTAAAGGTATCCAAAACTGTTTGGTAATAAAGATTTATTGAAGTAAACTAGCTTCAGCGCCAATATTGACTAATGCATGAATAGTGACATCTTCGAAGTCAAGAAGATGGATTGTTATAGGAAGATAAATATGTAATTAGGCCTTTTCCTTAAAATCCATTAAGGTGGAGGTATAGATTTTTTACTTTCAAGAAGGAGTAATGTACGTCCTTCTACTGGATCTTGGACAGGAATATGTACACTTTATCTAGGTTCGGTAGACTCAGAGGCTTCTCCTTCTTCATAATGTCTTGGAAGGTTTAAGGTAGAAGTAGCAAACAAGAACACTTAGAACAGGTTTTTTCTTTTGATGCCCTTCTAGTTGGGAGAGGTGGCTTATTTATAAGAAGAAGTTCCTTAGTAATGAAGTAATAGAGTGCTAGTGGATTGTAGCATCTTCTTTTTTTTCGTAGTGCTCTCTTTTCTTTTGCTAGTGTGCCCTTTTTTTTTGGTAGTGCATTTTACTTTTGGTAGTGCGTTGAGGGCCCCACCATGCTTTTATTCATGAAGGTGGAGTGCTTCTATTGTCTCTTCTTCCATATTAGCTTCTAGTTCTGATATGTTTTTTCCTAATTTGATATTTTGAAGGAATCTTTTCATTTTTTGTTCTCTTACAGCTTGTTCTTCCTTTTCTACTGTCAAGGTGTCTATTAAAAACACTATTTTACCATAAGATACCTATTTTGCTTGATATTTTATCCCAAAATCAAGTTTTGAAAAAAGTCCAGGACAGCACTCTTTTTTACAATTTCTTCATTAAAGAGACTTTGTTGAAAGGTTTCTAATATGGGAGTCTCTAAATCTTTAGTTAATATCCAAAGCTGAATAGAAGAATATAAATTAATATATTCTCTTTCTCCCCAGAATTTTTAGTATTGACATTAGGGATTAGATTTTCTTCTTCTTCTTCTTCTTTTTCTTCTTCATCATCTTCTTCTTCTTGTTCTTCTTCTTCAACTTCTTCTTCTTTTTCTTTATCATCATCTTCATGTTCTTCTTATACGTCTTCTTCTTCTCCTCCTCCTGCTTGTACTTTTACATCTTATTCGTCTTCTTCTACTACTATTTCTTCTACTTCTTCATCTTCTTTTTCTTCTTCTTCATCTTCTTCTTCTTCTTTTTCTTCAAATTCTTCTTCTTCTTATTCTTCTTCTTCTCTTTATTTTTCTCCTTCTTCTTCTTCTTCTTCTTCTTCTTCTTCTTCTCCTCCTCCTTCACCTTCTTCTTCTTCTTCTTCTTTTTCTACTTCTACTATTTCTATTTCTTTTTCTTCTTCTCCTTCTTCTTCTTCTTCTTATTCCCCTACTTTTTCTTCTTCTACTTCATCTTTATCTTCTTCTTCTTTTTCTTCTTTTTCTTCTTCTTTTTCTTCCTCTTCTTCTTCTTCTTCTTCTTTTTCTTCTTAGTCTTCTTCTACTTTGTCTTGTTCATCTTTTTCTTCTTCATCTTCTTATTCTTCTTTTTTTTACTTCCTCTTCTAATACTTCTTCCTTTTCTTCTTCTTCTTCTACTTCTTCCACTTCTTCTTCTTCTTCTTCTTCTTCTACTACTACTACTACTACTACTTCTTCTTCTTCTTCTTCTTCTTCTTGATCTTCTTCTTCGTCTTCTACTTCTTCTTCTTCTCCTCCAT
>JAIUJO010001240.1:107500-144871 GCA_023846275.1 Vanilla planifolia | reverse complement strand
AGAGGAAGAAGAAGAAGAAGAAGAAAAGGAAGAAGAAGAAGAAGAAGTATAAGATGAAGAAGAATAAGAAGAAAAAGTGGAAAAAGAAAGAGAAGAAGAGGAAGTAGAAGAAGGAGAAAAAGAAGAAGGAGAAGAGAGAGAAGGAAAAGAAGAAGAAGAAGAGGAAGAAGAAGAAGAAGAAGAGGATGCAGTAGAAGAAGAAGGGTAAAAATAAGAAAAAGTAGAACAAGGAAGAGCAAAATTAGAAGAAGAAAAAGGAGGAGGAGGAGAAGAAGAAGAAGAAGAAGAAGAAGGAGAACAAAAAGAAGACGAACAAGATGTGAAGGAAGAAGAAGAAGAAGAAGTGCAAGAGGCAGAAGAAAAAGAGGAAGATGATGAAGATAAAGAAAAAGAAGAGGAAGAGGAAGAAGTAAAAGAAGAAGAAAAGGAAGTAGAAATAGTAGAGGAAGAAAATGGAGAAGAAGAAGAAGAAGGAGAAGAATAAGAGGAAAAAGAAAAATGAGAAGAAGAAGAAGTAGTAGAAGTAAAAGAAGAAGAAAAAAAAAGATGAAGAAAAAGAAGAAAAAGAAGAAAAGTAGAAGAAACAGAAGAAGAAGAACAAGAGTAATAAGAAGAAGAAGAAAGAAAAGAAGTAAAAGAAGAAGAAGGCAAATAAGAAGAACAAGAAGAAGAAGAAGAAGGAGAAGAAGAAGTGGTAGAAGGAGAGGAGGAAGAAGAAAAAGAAGAAAATAAGAATAAGAAGAAGAAGAAGAAGAAGAAGGAAAAGAAGAAGAGAAGTTAAAGGTTAAGAAGAAGAAGAAGAAGAAGAAGAAAAAGATCACAAGGAGGAGGAAGAATACGAAGAAGAAGAAGAAGAATAAAATGAATAAAAAGAAGAAGAAGAATAAAATGAATAAAAAGAAGAAGAAGGTGAAGAAGAACAACAAGAAGAAGAAATAGAAGGGCAAGAGAAGGAAGAAGAAGAAGAACAAGAAGAAGAGAAAGAACAAAAAGATGAAGAAGTGAAAGCAGAAGAAGAAGAAGAAGAAGTTGAAGAAGTAGGAGAAGAAGAGGAACAAGAAGATGAAGAAAAGGAAGAAGAAGAAGAAAAATAAGACAAAGAAGAGGAAGAGGTAGAAGAAGAAGAAGAAGAATAACAAAGGAAGAAGATGAAGTAGAAGAAGAAGAAGACAAAGAAGAGTAAGAAGATGAAGAAGAAGATGAAGAGAAGACGAGGAAGAAGAAGAAGAAGAAGAAGGAGAAGAATAGGTAAAAGAAGAAGAAAAAGAAGAAGAAGACAATGAAGAAGAAGAGGTGGAAGAAGAAGAAGAAGAAGAACAAAAGAAGAAGAAGAAGAAGTTCAAAAAGAAGAAGAAGAAGAAGAAGTCGAAAAAGAAGAAAAAAAAGAAAGAAGGAGAAGATGAAGTAGTAGTAGTAGTAATAGAAGAAGAAGAAAATGTAGAAGAAGAAGAAGAAGAAGAAGGAGAAAATAAAGAAGAAGAGGAGGAGGATGAAGAAAAAGAAGAAAAAGAAGAAGAAAAAGAAGAATAATAAGAAGTGGAAGAAGAAGAAGGAGATGAAGGAAAAGTGGAATAAGAAGAAGAAGAAAAAAAAAGAAATTTAAAAAGATTATAAAGAAGAAGAAGAAAAATGAGAAGATGAAGAAGAATAAGAAGAAAAAGAATAAGAACAAGAATAAGAATAAGGAGAAGAACATGAAGGAGGAGAACAAGAAGAAGTAGAAGAAAAAGAAGAGGAGGAAGAAGGAGAAGAAGAAAGGGATGCAGGAGGAGTAGTTGATGAACATGAAGAAGAAGAAGAGCAGACGAAGAGGAAAATAAAGAAAAAGAAGAGGAAGAAGAGGAAGAAGAAGTAGAAGAAGAAGAAGTGGAGGATGAAGAAGAAGAAGAAGAAGAGGTAGAAAAGGAAGAAAGAAGAAGAGGAAGAAGAAGAAGATGTTGAAGAAGAAGAAGACGAAAAAGAAGTGAAGAAGAAGAAGAAAAAGAAAACAAAGAAGAAAAAAAACAAGTAGAAGCAGAAGAAGTGGAAGAACAAGAAAAATAAGACGAAGAAGAAGAAGAAAAAGAAGAAGAAGAACAAGAAAAAGAAGAAGATAAAGAAGCAAAATAAGAAGAAGATGAAGAAAAAGAAGAAGGAAGTGAAAAAAAAGGAGAGATGTGAGAAGAAGTTTAAGAAAAGGAAGATGAAAAAGAAGGAGAAGAAGAAGAAGAAAGGAAAGTACAAGAAGAAGAAGAAATCAAAAAGAAAAAGAATGAGAAAGAGAAGAAGAAGAAGGGGAAGAAGAAGAAGAAGAGAAAAAAGAGGAAGATAAAGAAGAGGAAGAAGAGGAGGAGGAGGCATAAGAGGAAGAAGAAGAAGATGATGATGATGAAGTAGATGAAGAAAACAAAGAAGAAGAAGAAGATGAAGAAGGAGAAGGAGATGAAGAAGAAGAAGAACAAGAAGGATGAGAAGAACGAGAAGAAGTAGAAAATGAAGAAGTAGTAGAAGAAGAAGAAGTAGAATAACAACTAAAAGAAGAAGAAGAAGAATAAGAATAGGAAAAAGAAGAAGAAGAAGAAGTAGAAGTAGAAGAAGAAGAAGATGATGAAGAAGAAGAAGAAGAAGAAGAGGAAGAAGAAGAAGAAGAACAAAAGGAAGAAGAAGAAGAAGAAGTATAAGATGAAGAAGAATAAGAAGAAAAAGTGGAAAAAGAAAGAGAAGAAGAGGAAGTAGAAGAAGGAGAAAAAAGAAGGAGAAGAGAGAGAAGGAAAAGAAGAAGAAGAAGAGGAAGAAGAAGAAGAAGAAGAAGAAGAGGATGAAGTAGAAGAAGAAGGGTAAAAATAAGAAAAAGTAGAACAAGGAAGAGCAAAATTAGAAGAAGAAAAAGGAAGAGGAGGAGAAGAAGAAGAAGAAGAAGGAGAACAAAAAGAAGACGAACAAGATGTGAAGGAAGAAGAAGAAGAATAAGTTGATGATGATGAAGAAGAAGAAGAAGAATAAGTGCAAGAGGCAGAAGAAAAAGAGGAAGATGAAGAAGATGAAGAAAAAGAAGAGGAAGAGGAAGAAGTAAAAGAGAAGAAAAGGAAGTAGAAGTAGAAGAGGAAGAAGAGGAAGAAAATGGAGAAGAAGAAGAAGAAGGAGAAGAATAAGAGGAAGAAGAAAAATGAGAAGAAGAAGAAGTAGTAGAAGTAAAAGAAGAAGAAAAAAAAGATGAAGAAAAAGAAGAAAAAGAAGAAAAAGTAGAAGAAACAGAAGAAGAAGAAGAAGAATAATAAGAAGAAGAAGAAAGAAAAGAAGTAAAAGAAGAAGAAGGCAAATAAGAAGAAGAAGAAGAAGAAGAAGAAGGAGAAGAAGAAGTGGTGGAAGGAGAGGAGGAAGAAGAAGAAGAAGAAAAATAAGAATAAGCTGAAGAAGAAGAAGAAGAAGAAGGAAAAGAAGAAGAGAAGTTAAAGGTTAAGAAGAAGAAGAAGAAAAAGATCACAAGGAGGAGGAAGAATACGAAGAAGAAGAAGAAGAAGAAGAAGAACAAAATGAATAAAAAGAAGAAGAAGGTGAAGAAGAACAACAAGAAGAAGAAATAGAAGGGCAAGAGAAGGAAGAAGAAGAAGAACAAGAAGAAGAGAAAGAACAAAAAGATGAAGAAGTGAAAGTAGTAGAAGAAGAAGAAGAAGTTGAAGAAGTAGGAGAAGAAGAAGAACAAGAAGATGAAGAAGAGGAAGAAGAAGAAGAAAAATAAGACAAAGAAGAGGAAGAGGTAGAAGAAGAAGAAGAAGGAGAAGGAGAAAAATGAGAAGAAGAAGAAGAAGAAGAAGAAGAATAACAAAGGAAGAAGATGAAGTAGAAGAAGAAGAAGACAAAGAAGAGTAAGAAGATGAAGAAGAAGATGAAGGAGAAGACGAGGAAGAAGAAGAAGAAGAAGAAGGAGAAGAAGAGGTAAAAGAAGAAGAAAAAGAAGAAGAAGACAAAGAAGAAGAAGAGGTGGAAGAAGAAGAAGAAGAAGAACAAAAGAAGAAGAAGAAGAAGAAGAAGAAGAAGAAGTTACAGAAGAAGAGAAGAAGAAGAAGTCGAAAAAGAAGAAAAAAAAGAAAGAAGGAGAAGATGAAGTAGTAGTAGTAGTAATAGAAGAAGAAGAAGAAGAAGAAGAAAATGTAGAAGAAGAAGAAGTAGAAGAAGGAGAAAAATAAAGAAGAAGAGGAGGAGGATGAAGAAAAAGAAGAAAAAGAAGAATAATAAGAAGTGGAAGAAGAAGAAGGAGATGAAGGAAAAAGTGGAATAAGAAGAAGAAGAAAAAAAAAGAAATTTGAAGAAGATTATAAAGAAGAAGATGAAAAATGAGAAGAGGAAGAAGAATAAGAAGAAAAAGAATAAGAACAAGATTAAGAATAAGGAGAAGAACATGAAGAAGGAGGAGAACAAGAAGAAGTAGAAGAAAAAGAAGAGGAGGAAGAAGGAGAAGAAGAAAGGGATGCAGGAGGAGTAGTTGATGAACATGAAGAAGAAGAAAAAGCAGACGAAGAGGAAAATAAAGAAAAAGAAGAGGAAGAAGACGAAGAAGAAGTAAAAGAAGAAGAAGTGGAGGAAGAAGAAGAAGAAGAAGAAGAGGTAGAAAAGGAAGAATGAAGAAGAGGAAGAAGAAGAAGAAGACGAAAAAGAAGTGAAGAAGAAGAAGAAAAAGAAAACAAAGAAGAAAAAAAAAACAAGTAGAAGCAGAAGAAGTGGAAGAACAAGAAAAATAAGACGAAGAAGAAGAAGAAAAAGAAGAAGAAGAACAAGAAAAAGAAGAAGATAAAGAAGCAAAATAAGAAGAAGATGAAGAAAAAGAAGAAGGAAGTGAAAAAAAAGAGAGATGTGAGAATAAGTTTAAGAAAAGGAAGATGAAAAAGAAGGAGAAGAAGAAGAAGAAAGGAAAGTACAAGAAGAAGAAGAAATCAAAAAGAAGAAGAATGAGAAAGAGAAGAAGAAGAAGGGGAAGAAGAAGAAGAAGAGAAAAAAAGAGAAAGATAAAGAAGAGGAAGAAGAGGAGGAGGCATAAGAGGAAGAAGAAGAAGATGATGATGATGAAGTAGATGAAGAAAACAAAGAAGAAGAAGAAGATGAAGAAGGAGAAGGAGATGAAGAAGAAGAAGAACAAGAAGGATGAGAAGAACGAGAAGAAGTAGAAAATGAAGAAGTAGTAGAAGAAGAAGAAGTAGAATAACAACTAAAAGAAGAAGAAGAATAAGAATAGGAAAAAGAAGAAGAAGAAGAAGTAGAAGTAGAAGAAGAAGAAGATGATGATGAAGAAGAAGAAGAAGAAGAAGAGGAAGAAGAAGAAGAAGAAGAAAAGGAAGAAGAAGAAGAAGAAGTATAAGATGAAGAAGAATAAGAAGAAAAAGTGGAAAAGAAAGAGAAGAAGAGGAAGTAGAAGAAGGAGAAGAGAGAGAAGGAAAAGAAGAAGAAGAAGAGGAAGAAGAAGAAGAAGAAGAGGATGAAGTAGAAGAAGAAGGGAAAAAATTAGAAAAAGTAGAACAAGGAAGAGCAAAATTAGAAGAAGAAAAAGGAGGAGGAGGAGAAGAAGAAGAAGAAGAAGGAGAACAAAAAGAAGACGAACAAGATGTGAAGGAAGAAGAAGAAGAATAAGTTGATGATGAAGAAGAAGAAGAAGAAGAAGAAGAAGTGCAAGAGGCAGAAGAAAAAGAGGAAGATGAAGAAGATAAAGAAAAAGAAGAGGAAGAGGAAGAAGTAAATGAAGAAGAAAAGGAAGTAGAAGTAGAAGAGGAAGAAGAGGAAGAAAATGGAGAAGAAGAAGAAGAAGGAGAAGAATAAGAGGAAGAAGAAAAATGAGAAGAAGAAGAAGTAGTAGAAGTAAAAGAAGAAGAAATAAAGATGAAGAAAAAGAAGAAAAAGAAGAAAAAGAAGAAAAAGTAGAAGAAATAGAAGAAGAAGAAGAATAATAATAAGAAGAAGAAGAAAGAAAAGAAGTAAAAGAAGAAGAAGGCAAATAAGAAGAACAAGAAGAAGAAGAAGAAGGAGAAGAAGAAGTGGTGGAAGTAGAGGAGGAAGAAGAAGAAGAAGAAAAATAAGAATAAGAAGAAGAAGAAGAAGAAGAAGGAAAAGAAGAAGAGAAGTTAAAGGTTAAGAAGAAGAAGAAGAAGAAGAAAAAGATCACAAGGAGGAGGAAGAATACGAAGAAGAAGAAGAAGAAGAATAACATGAATAAAAAGAAGAAAGTGAAGAAGAACAACAAGAAGAAGAAATAGAAGGGCAAGAGAAGGAAGAAGAAGAAGAAGAAGAAGGAGAAGAAGAGGTAAAAGAAGAAGAAAAAGAAGAAGAAGACAAAGAAGAAGAAGAAGTGGAAGAAGAAGAAGAAGAAGAACAAAAGAAGAAGAAGAAGAAGAAGAAGAAGAAGTTAAAGAAGAAGAAGAAGAAGAAGAAGAAGAAGTCGAAAAAGAAGAAAAAAAAGAAAGAAGGAGAAGATGAAGTAGTAGTAGTAGTAATAGAAGAAGAAGAAGAAGAAGAAGAAGAAGAAGAAGAAAATGTAGAAGAAGAAGAACTAGAAGATGGAGAAAATAAAGAAGAAGAGGAGGAGGATGAAGAAAAAGAAGAAAAAGAAGAAGAAAAAGAAGAATAATAAGAAGTGGAAGAAGAAGAAGGAGATGAAGGAAAAGTGGAATAAGAAGAAGAAGAAAAAAAAAAGAAATTTGAAGAAGATTATAAAGAAGAAGAAGAAAAATGAGATGAGGAAGAAGAATAAGAAGAAAAAGAATAAGAACAAGAATAAGAAATAAGGAGAAGAACATGAAGAAGGAGGAGAACAAGAAGAAGTAGAAGAAAAAGAAGAGGAGGAAGAAGGAGAAGAAGAAAGGTATGCAGGAGGAGTAGTTGATGAACATGAAGAAGAAGAAGAAGCAGACGAAGAGGAAAATAAAGAAAAAGAAGAGGAAGAAGACGAAGAAGAAGTAGAAGAAGAAGAAGTGGAGGAAGAAGAAGAAGAAGAAGAAGAAGAGGTAGAAAAGGAAGAAAGAAGAAGAGGAAGAAGAAGAAGATGTTGAAGAAGAAGAAGACGAAAAAGAAGTGAAGAAGAAGAAGAAAAAGAAAACAAAGAAGAAAAAAAACAAGTAGAAGCAGAAGAAGTGGAAGAACAAGAAAAATAAGACGAAGAAGAAGAAGAAAAAGAAGAAGAAGAACAAGAAAAAGAATAAGATAAAGAAGCAAAATAAGAAGAAGATGAAGAAAAAGAAGAAGGAAGTGAAAAAAAAGGAGAGATGTGAGGAAGAAGTTTAAGAAAAGGAAGATGAGAAAGAAGGAGAAGAAGAAGAAGAAAGGAAAGAACAAGAAGAAGAAGAAATCAAAAAGAAGAAGAATGAGAATGAGAAGAAGAAGAAGGGGAAGAAGAAGAAGAAGAGAAAAAAAGAGGAAGATAAAGAAGAGGAAGAAGAGGAGGAGACGCATAAGAGGAAGAAGAAGAAGATGACGATGATGAAGTAGATGAAGAAAACAAAGAAGAAGAAGAAGATCAAGAAGGAGAAGGAGATGAAGAAGAAGAAGAACAAGAAGGATGAGAAGAACGAGAAGAAGTAGAAAATGAAGAAGTAGTAGAAGAAGTAGAATAACAACTAAAAGAAGAAGAAGAAGAATAAGAATAGGGGAAAAGAAGAAGAAGAAGAAGTAGAAGTAGAAGAAGAAGAAGATGATGATGAAGAAGAAGAAGAAGAAGAAGAGGAAGAAGAAGAAGAAGAAGAAAAGGAAGAAGAAGAAGAAGAAGTATAAGATGAAGAAGAATAAGAAGAAAAAGTGGAAAAAGAAAGAGAAGAAGAGGAAGTAGAAGAAGGAGAAAAAGAAGAAGGAGAAGAGAGAGAAGGAAAAGAAGAAGAAGAAGAGGATGAAGTAGAAGAAGGGTAAAAAATAAGAAAAAGTAGAACAAGGAAGAGCAAAATTAGAAGAAGAAAAAGGAGGAGGAGGAGAAGAAGAAGAAAGAAGGAGAACAAAAAGAAGACGAACAAGATGTGAAGGAAGAAGAAGAAGAATAAGTTGATGATGATGAAGAAGAAGAAGAAGAAGAAGAAGAAGAAGAAGAAGATGTGCAAGAGGCAGAAGAAAAAGAGGAAGATGAAGAAGATGAAGAAAAAGAAGAGGAAGAGGAAGAAGTAAAAGAAGAAGAAAGGAAGTAGAAGTAGAAGAGGGAGAAGAGGAAGAAAATGGAGAAGAAGAAGAAGAAGGAGAAGAATAAGAGGAAGAAGAAAAATGAGAAGAAGTAGTAGAAGTAAAAGAAGAAGAAAAAAAGATGAAGAAAAAGAAGAAAAAGAAGAAAAAGTAGAAGAAACATAAGAAGAAGAAGAAGAATAATAAGAAGAAGAAGAAAGAAAAGAAGTAAAAGAAGAAGAAGGCAAATAAGAAGAAGAAGAAGAAGAAGAAGAAGGAGAAGAAGAAGTGGTGGAAGGAGAGGAGGAAGAAGAAGAAGAAGAAAAATAAGAATAAGTAGAAGAAGAAGAAGAAGAAGGAAAAGAAGAAGAGAAGTTAAAGGTTAAGAAGAAGAAGAAGAAGAAGAAGAAAAAGATGACAAGGAGGAGGAAGAATACGAAGAAGAAGAAGAAGAAGAAGAATAAAATGAATAAAAAGAAGAAGAAGGTGAAGAAGAACAATAAGAAGAAGAAATAGAAGGGCAAGAGAAGAAAGAAGAAGAAGAACAAGAAGAAGAGAAAGAACAAAAAGATGAAGAAGTGAAAGAAGAAGAAGAAGAAGAAGTTGAAGAAGTATGAGAAGAAGAACAAGAAGAGGAAGAAGAAGAAGAAAAATAAGACAAAGAAGAGGAAGAGGTAGAAGAAGAAGAAGAAGAAGGAGAAAAATGAGAAGAAGAAGAAGAAGAAGAATAACAAAGGAAGAAGATGAAGTAGAAGAAGAAGAAGACAAAGAAGAGTAAGAAGATGAAGAAGAAGATGAAGGAGAAGACGAGGAAGAAGAAGAAGAAGAAGAAGGAGAAGAAGAAGAGGTAAAAGAAGAAGAAAAAGAAGAAGAAGACAAAGAAGAAGAAGAGGTGGAAGAAGAAGAAGAAGAAGAATAAGTTAAAGAAGAAGAAGAAGAACAAGAAGAAGTTGAAAAAGAATAAAATAAAGAAAGAAGGAGAAGATGAAGTAGTAGTAGTTAGTAATAGAAGAAGAAGAAGAAGAAGAAGAAGAAGAAGAAGAAAATGTAGAAAAAGAAGAAGTAGAAGAAAGAGAAAATAAAGAAGAAGAGGAGGAGGATGAAGAAAAAGAAGAAAAAGAAGAAGAAAAAGAAGAATAATAAGAAGTGGAAGAAGAAGAAGGAGATGAAGGAAAAGTGGAATAAGAAGAAGAAGAAAAAAAAGAAATTTGAAGAAGATTATAAAGAAGAAGAAGAAAAATGAGAAGAGGAAGAAGAATAAGAAGAAAAAGAATAAGACAAGAATAAGAATAAGGAGAAGAACATGAAGAAGGAGGAGAACAAGAAGAAGTAGAAAAAAAGAAGAGGAGGAAGAAGGAGAAGAAGAAAGGGATGCAGGAGGAGTAGTTGATGAACATGAAGAAGAAGAAGAAGCAGACGAAGAGGAAAATAAAGAAAAAGAAGAGGAAGAAGACGAAGAAGAAGTAAAAGAAGAAGAAGTGGAGAAGAAGAAGAAGAAGAAGAAGAGGTAGAAAAGGAAGAAAGAAGAAAAGGAAGAAGAAGAAGATGTTGAAGAAGAAGAAGACGAAAAAGAAGTGAAGAAGAAGAAGAAAGAGAAAACAAAGAAGAAAAAAAACAAGTAGAAGCAGAAGAAGTGGAAGAACAAGAAAAATAAGACGAAGAAGAAGAAGAAAAAGAAGAAGAACAACAAGAAAAAGAAGAAGATAAAGAAGAAAAATAAGAAGAAGATGAAGAAAAAGAAGAAGGAAGTGAAAAAAAAGGAGAGATGTGAGAAGAAGTTTAAGAAAAGGAAGATGAAAAAGAAGGAGAAGAAGAAGAAGAAAGGAAAGTACAAGAAGAAGAAGAAATCAAAAAGAAGAAGAATGAGAAAGAGAAGAAGAAGAAGGGGAAGAAGAAGAAGAAGAGAAAAAAAGAGGAAGATAAAGAAGAGGAAGAAGAGGAGGAGGAGGCATAAGAGGAAGAAGAAGAAGATGATGATGATGAAGTAGATGAAGGAAACAAAGAAGAAGAAGAAGATCAAGAAGGAGAAGGAGATGAAGAAGAAGAAGAACAAGAAGGATGAGAAGAACGAGAAGAAGTAGAAAATGAAGAACTAGTAGAAGAAGAAGTAGTAGAATAACAACTAAAAGAAGAAGAAGAAGAATAAGAATAGGAAAAAGAAGAAGAAGAAGAAGTAGAAGTAGAAGAAGAAGAAGATGATGATGATGAAGAAGAAGAAGAAGAAGAGGAAGAAGAAGAAGAAGAAGAAAAGGAAGAAGAAGAAGAAGTATAAGATGAAGAAGAATAAGAAGAAAAAGTGGAAAAGAAAGAGAAGAAGGAGAAGAAGAAGAAGGAGAAAAAGAAGAAGGAGAAGAGAGAGAAGGAAAAGAAGAAGAAGAAGAGGAAGAAGAAGAAGAAGAAGAAGAGGATGAAGTAGAAGAAGAAGGGTAAAAATAAGAAAAAGTAGAACAAGGAAGAGCAAAATTAGAAGAAGAAAAAGGAGGAGGAGGAGAAGAAGAAGAAGAAGAAGGAGAACAAAAACAAAACGAACAAGATGTGAAGGAAGAAGAAGAAGAATAAGTTGATGATGAAGAAGAAGAAAAAGAAGAAGTGCAAGAGGCAGAAGAAAAAGAGGAAGATGAAGAAGATCAAGAAAAAGATGAGGAAGAGGAAGAAGTAAAAGAAGAAGAAAAAGAAGAAGGAGATGAATAATAATAATAATTAGAAAAAGAAGAACAATAAGAAGAAGAAGAAGAAAAAGAAGAAGAAGAAGAAGAAGAAGAAGAAGAAGAGGAAGAAGAGCAAGAGGAGGAGGAAGAAGAAGAAAAAGAAGTAGAAAACAAGGGGAAGAAGAAGAAGAAGAAGAAGAAGTAGAAGAAGATGATGAAGAAGAAGGAGGAGAAGAAGAAGAAGAAGAAGAAGTAGAAGAAGAAGAAACAAAAGAAGAAGAAGGAGGAGAAGAAGAAGGGGAAGAAGAAGAAAGATATGAAGAAGAAAGAGAAGGAGGAGAAGAAGAAGGAAAAGATGAAGATGGAGAAGAAGGAGGAGAAGGAGAAGACCAAGCAGAAGGAGAAGAAGAAGAAGGAGAAGAAGAAGACGAAGAAGAAGAAGACGAAGAAGAACAATAAGAAGAAGATGAAGAAGCAGGAGAAGAAAGAGAAGAAGGAGAAGAAAGAGAAGAAAGAGAAGAAAGAGAAGAAGGAGAAGAAGGAGAAGAAGGAGAAGAAGAAGAAGAACAAGAAGAAGAAGAAGAAGGAGAAGAAGAAGAAGAACAACAAGAAGATGATAAAGAAGAAGAAGAGAAGTAGAAGAGGAAGAGGAAGGCGAAGAAGAAGAGGAGGGTATGGAAGAGGAAGAAGAAGAAGAAGGAGAAAAAGAAGAAGAAGACAAAGAAGAAGAGGAAGATAGGAGAAATAAGAAGAAGAAGAAGAAGAGGAGGAAGAAAGAGAAGAAGTGGTAGAAGAAGAAGTTGATTATGATGATGATGAAGAAGAACAAAAAGAAGAAGAAGAAGAAGGATAATCAAAAGTAGTAGTAGAAGAAGAAGAAGAAGAATTGGAAGAAGAGGAACAAGAAGAAGAGGAAGAGGAGGAAGAAGAATAAGAAGAAGAGTAGGACGAAGAAAAAGAAGAGGAAGAAAAAGATGAAAAGGAAGAAGATGACGAAGAAGTAAGGGAAGAAGAAGAAGATGACGATGAAGACGAATAACAAAAAGAAGAAGTGGAAGAATAAGAAGAAGAAGATGATGATGAAGAGGAAGTGGAAGAAGAAGAAGAAGAAGAAGAAGAGGAGGAAGAAGAAGAAGTAGAAGAAGAAGTAAAAGAAGAACAAGAAGAGGATGAAGAAGAAGAAGTGGAAGTAGAAGGAGAAGGTGAAGAAGAAGAAGAAGAAGATGATGATGATGAAGAGGAAGAAGTAGTGGAAAAAGATGATGAAGAAGAAGAAGAAGAAATTGAAGAAGAAGAAGAAGAAGAAGTGGAGGAAGAAGAACAAGAAGATGACGAAGAAGAGGAGGAAGAAGAAGAAAAAGGAGAAGTTGAAGAAGAAGAAGAAGAAGAAGAAGAAGAAAAAGAAGAAGAAGCCAAAAAAAGAGGAAGAAGAAGAAGAAGAAGAGGAGGAGGAGAAAGAAGAAGAAGAAGAATAAAAATAGAGGGTGAAGAAGATGAAAAATAAGAGGAAGAAGAAGAAAAGAGGAAAAAAAAGAAGGATAAGAAGAAGAATAAGAAGAAGAAGAAGACAATGAAGAAGAAGAAAAAGTGCAAGAAGAAGTAGAAGAAGTAGAAGAAGAAGTGGAAGAGGAGGAGGAAGAAGAAGAAGACGAAGAATAGTTATAAGAAGAACAAGAAGGAGAAGAAAAAGAATAATAAGAACAAGAAGAAGAAGAGGAGGAGGAATAAGAAAAAGTGTAAGAAGAAGCAGAAGAAGTAGAAGAAGAAGTAGAAGAGGAAGAAGAAGAAGAAGAAAAAGAACAAGAACAAGAAGAAGAAGAGGAAGCAAAAGTACAGGAAGAGGTAGAAGAAGAAGAAGAAAAAGAAGAGGAAGAAGATGAAAAGTACAGGAAAAAGCAGAAGAAGTAGTAGAATAAGAAGAAGAACAAGAAAAACAAGAAGAAAAAGAAAAGGAAGAATAGGAAGAAGAAGAACGAGAACAATAAGAAGAAGAAAAAGATGAAGTAGGAAAAGAAGGAGAAGAAGTAGAATGGGAAGTCGAAGAATGAGAACAAAAAGAAGAAGAAGAAGAAGAAGAAGAAGAAGTAGAAGAAGATGATGATGAAGAAAAAGAGGAAGAAGTAGAAGTAGAAGAAGCAGAAGCAGAAGAGGAAGAGAATGAGGAAGATGACGAACCAGAAGAGGGAAAAGAAGAAGAAGAAGAAGAAGAAGAAGAAGAGGAAGAAGAAGAAGGCGATGAAGAAGAAGAAGAAGAAGAAGAAGAAGAAGAAGAAAAGCAAGAAGAAGATGAAGAAGGAGATGAATAATAATAATAATTAGAAAGAGAAGAAGAAGAAGAAGAAGAATAAGAAGAAGAAGAAGCAGAAGAAGAAGAAAAAGAAAAAGAAAAAGAGGAAGAAGAAGAAGAAGAGGAAGAGGAGGAAGAAGAAGAAGAAGAAGAAGAAGAAGAAGAAGAAGAAGTAGAAGAAGAAGGGGAAGAAGAAGAAGAAGAAGAAGTAGTAGTAATAGCAGTAGTAGTAGTAGTAGTAGTAGAAGAAGAAGAAGAAGAAGAAGGAGAAGAAGAAGAAGAAGTAGAAGAAGTAGAAGAAGAAGAAAGAGAAGAAGAAGAACAAAAAGAAGAGGATGAAAAAGATGAAAAATAAGAGGAAGAAGAAGAAAAGAGGAAAAAAAAGAAGAGGAATAAGAATAAGAAGGAGAAGAAGAAGAAGAAAAGAAGAGGAAGAAGAAGAAAAAGCTCAAGAAGAAGCAGAAGAAGTAGAAGAAGAAGTGGAAGAGGAGGAAGAAGAAGAAGAAGAAGAAGACAAAGAATAGTTATAAGAAGAACAAGAAGGAGAAGTAGATCGAGAAGAAGAAAAAGAATAATAAGAACAAGAAGAAGAAGAGGAGGAAAAAGAAAAAGTGCTAGAAGAAGAAGAAGCAGAAGAACAAGAAGAAGAAGAAGAAGAGGAAGAAGAAGTACAAGAAAAGGTAGAAGAAGAAGAAAAAGAAGAGGAAGAAGATGAAAAGTACAAGAAGCAGTAGAATAAGAAGAAGAACAAGAAAAACAAGAAGAAAAAGAAGAGGAAGAAGAAGAAGAAGAAGAAGAAGGAGAACAATAAGAAGAAGAAAAAGAAGTATGAAAAGAAGGAGAAGAAGAAGAAGGGGAAGTCGAAGAATGAGAACAAAAAGAAGAAGAAGAAGAAGAAGAAGAGGAAATAGAAGAAGATGATGAAGAAGAAGAAGAGAAAGAAGAAGAAGAAGAAGAAGAAGTAGAAGCAGAAGAGGAAGAGAAAGAGGAAGACGAGGAACCAGAAGTGGGAAAAGGAGAAGAAGAAGAAGAAGAAGAAGAAGAGGAAGAAGAAGGCGATGAAGAAGAAGAAGAAAAAGAAAAGCAATAAGAAGATGAAGAAGGAGATGAATAATAATAATAATTAGAAAAAGAAGAAGAAGAAGATAAAGAAGAAGAAGAAGAAGAAGAAGAAGAAGAAGAAGAAAAAGAAGAAGAAGAAAAGGAAGAAGAGGAAGAAGAGAAAGAGGAGGAGGTGGAAGAAGAAGAAGAAGAAGAAGAAGAAGAAGAAGAAGAAGTAGAAGAAGAAGGGAAAGATGAAGAAGAAGAAGTAATAGTAGTTGTTGTAGAAGAAGAAGAAGAAGAAGAAGGAGAAGAAGAAGAAGAAGAAGTAAAAGAAGAAGAAAGAAAAGAAGGAGGAGGAGAAGAAGGAGAAGAAGAAGAAAGATAAGAAGAAGAAAGAGAAGAAGAAGGAGGAGAAGAAAAAGAAGGAAAAGATGAAGAAGGAGAAGAAGAAGAAGGAGGAGAAGGAGAGGACGAAGAAGGAGAAGAAAAAGATGACGAAGAAGAAGACGAAGAAGAAGACGAAGAAGAACAATAAGAAGTAGAAGAAGTAGAAGGAGAAGAAGTAGGAGAAGAAAGAGAAGAAGGAGAAGAAGTAGAAGAAGGGGAAGAAGAAGAAGAAGAAGAAGGAGAATAAGGAGAAGAAGGAGAAGAAGAAGAAAAGAAGAAAAAGAAAAAGAAGAAGAAGAAAATAAGAAGTGGAAGAGGAAGAGAAAGATGAAGAAGAAGAAGAGGGGGAGGAAGAGGAAGAAGAAGAAGATAGGAGAAATTAGAAGAAGATGAAGTTGAGAAAGAAAGAGAAGAGGTGGTAGAAGAAGAAGAAGAAGAGAAAGATGAAGAAGATGAATAAAAAGAAGAAGAAGAAGAAGAAGGATAACCAGAAGTAACAGAAGAAAAAGAAGAAGAAGAAGAAGAAGAGGAAGAAGAAGAAGAAGAAAAAGAAGAATAGGAAGAAGAGGAAGAAGAAGAAGAGGAGGACGAAGAAGAATAAGAAGAAGAGTAGGACGAAGAAGAAGAAGAGGAAGAAAAAGATGGAAAGGAGGAAGAAGATGACAAAGAAAAGGGGAAGAAGAAGAAGAACAAAAAGATGAAGAAGTGAAAGAACAAGAAGAAGAAGATGATGAAGAAAAGGAAGAGGAAGAAGAAGAAGAAAAATAAGAGGAAGAAGAAGAAAAAGAAGAAGAGAAAGAAGAGGAAGAAGAAAAAGAAATAGAGGAGGAAGAAGAGGAAGAAGAAGAAGAAGAAGAAGTAGAGGAAGGAGAAGAAGAAGAAGAAGAAGAAGGGGAACAAAAAGAAGAAGAAGAAGAAGTAGAAGTAGTGGGAGAAGAAGAGGAATAAGAGAAACAAGAATAAGAAGATGAAGAAGTGGAACAAAGATAAGAAGAAGAAGAAGAAGATGAAGTAGAAGAAGAAAAGGAAGAAGAAAAAGAAGTAGAATAAGAAGCAGAAGAAGAAGAAGAGGAAGAAGAAGAAGAAGAAGAAGAGAAAGTAGAGGAAGAGGATGAAGAATAGAAGGAGAAAGCAGAATAACGAGAAGAAGAAGTGGAAGAAGAGGAAGAAGAAGAAGATGAGGAAGAAGAAGAGGAAGAAGAAGAAGAGGAAGAAGAAGGAGGAGAAGAAGAATATGAAGAAGTAGTAGAAGAAGATGATGATGATGAAGTTGAGGAGGAGGAGGAGGAAGTAGAAGAAGAATAATAAGAAGAAGTGAAAGAAGAAGAAGAAGAAGAGGAAGAAGAGGAAGAAGAAGAAGTAGAGGAGGAGGATGAAGAAGAAGAAGTAGAAGAAGAAAGAAAAGAAGAAGAAAAAGAAGAAGATGATGATGAAGAAGAGGAAAAAGAAGACGTAGAAGAAGAAGAAGAAGAATAAGAACAAGAATAGGAATAAGAAGACGAAGATGTTGATGATGAGGAAGGAGAAGAAGAAGTAGAAGAAGAAGAAAAAGAAGATGAAGAAGAAGAAGAAGAAGAAGAAGATGAAGAAGAAGAAGAGGAGGAAGAAGAACAAAAAGAAGAAGAAGAAGAAGAAGAAGAGGAAGAAGAAGAAGAAGAAGAAGAGGAAGAGGATGAAGAAGAAGAAGAAGAGAAGAAGAAGAATAAGAAGAAGAGGAGGAAGAGGAAGAAGAAGAAGAAGAGTAAGTGGAAGAAGTAGAAGTAGAAGAAGAAGAAGAAGAAGAATGGGAAGAAGTAGAAGATGAGGACAAAGAAGAAGAAGAAGATGATGATAAAGAAGAGGAGGAGGAAGAAGAACAAGAAGAAGAAGAAGAAGAATAAGGGAAAGAAGAAGAAGGAAATTATGAAGCCCTACACCTCAAACAAGTACCACTAGATAAAGAAAACATCATAGATTTTTTTTTTACAACATCGAGTGAAGACAAGGAACAAAAACCTGCGGTGAGGACCCGACTTTGAGGCAAACCCTAACTTCTATTAGAACCTATTTCAAAACAAATCATGGAACTGAATTAATTTTTTTGCATAGTGACCTAAAATCACAAAATATAAACAAAAAATATTTTTAAAAGTTTACTCACACCAAAACCTACCCTCTCTAGAACATCTGATTAAAAGGTCTCTCATTTATTAGCAACTTTCGCAGCTCTCGGTGTAGTGGACACATGGAATGCATGACCTGTGTTGTAAGCACTAATGAGATTTTTTTATAGATCTTAGTAGATAAATTCACAGTAATTAACCAGGTAAACATTTTTCCTTCCCCTAACTCCAGCATAAAGGTGATTGATGTTTTCTACCATAAAGTGCTTCACATGGAGCCATTCTAATGTTGGTCTGATAACTATTATTATAGGAAAATTCTACCAAAGGCAGGTGACTTTTCCAATCTCCTCCAAAATCTAAAATACAAAGTCATAATAAATCTTCCAAGGTTTTGATAGTTTTTTCTGATTAGCCATCTATTTGAGAATGAAGGCTATACTGAACCTTAACCTTGTACAAATAGTTTTATGTATACTCTTCCAAAAGTGAGAAGTATATTTAGGATCTCTATTAGAGATAACAATTTTTGATATCCCATACAACTTTATAATTTACTTTGCATATTCTTAAGCTAAGTTTATAATAGAATAAGTCATCTTTATAGTAAGAAAATGAGCAGTTTTTTTAGCCTATCCATAATTACCCAAATTGTATCATTACTTATAGGTGATCTTGGTAATCCAACTACAAAATCCATTGCAACTTCCTCTATTTCCATTATGGTACCAACAATGAATGTAGTAATCCTTCATGCTTTTGTTGCTCTCCTTTAACTTGCTGGAAAATTAAACACCTTTGAACCCAATTAGCCATATATTTCTTCAACCCTAGTTGTCAGTATTATTGTCTTAGCTCTTGGTATATTTTATTCCTTCCTGGATGGATGGAATAGTAAGAGTTGTGAGCTTCTATTAATAGTAATTCTTTGAGTTGCTGATGTGCTGGTATACATAGTCTATCTTAGAATCAGAGTATACCATCATCATCCAATTTAAATTTAGATTCTCATCCTTTGTGGACCCTTTGGATTATCTTTTATGGTTTTGGGCCTTCAGCTTGGTTTTCTTTAATAGACATCAACCAATCTAGCCTTACAGATTGATGAGCCAGTAATGTTGTATTTTATCATATTTTGGATTTTAGTTGTAACTTGTCCATCTCAAAGGTCAATTGCTTTTCTTCTTGGATAGTTAATTAGATATTAACATTGACTTTCCTACTGAGAGCATCTACCACCACATTTGCTTTACCTGGATGATATGTGATTTCTTTGATTCAAAAGTCGCTAAAGACTACAAAAGGGAGCCCACTACGATGGTGTAAATACAAAGTCAGCTAATAGGAGCTTAAGTAAAGGCTTGGACAGGTGCATTCCCCTTTCCCATACCATATTAGATAAACATGCCTTTTTTATGACCCAATCTATAGGGGCATGGCCTTTCCTTAGAACATGCATGAGGCAAAAAGCTAACAACTTCCTCATATAATAGAGAGCATTAGAAAAATTCCACCCTCCAAATGACAGCGACATGTAATGCATTGGTAGAGTCAGTCTGGATCTCAACAGCAGAGTAATCCTTGAGTTTTGTCATGATAAACACCATGGCATCCATGATCGCCTGAAGCTCAGAAGCATCACTTGCTTGTGAAATGAATCGTTTCCCCACAACGTGCATGGGCCTCCCCTGATGGTCAAAGACAACAAGGCCAATACGAGCAATCTCATTCTTCACCGCAGTGTCACAATTGATCATAATCCAGCCTACTGGAGGGGGAAGCCAAATACTGGTTACCAAGGGCCCCAAGGGGTTGAACTTCCCATTGGACATAGATGGATGAGGATTAATGAGCTTTATAGTGGTAGTGCTTTCCAATTTGATCCTTTGAATTAACATGATATTACTGAGGGTGGTCTCCTTATGCACCCAACAGTTTCTATTCTCCCAAATATGGAACAAAGTAGAGGCCACAATGGCCAAATAAGCCACGGAGATACTGTGCACCATGCCAGGCTACACGACACGGGAAAGAAGCACTCCAGAAAGCGGAATCCAATGCATGCCCACGTGCACACATCGCAGAAGATGCCCAATGCCTCAGTAGAGGTGCACAACATAGGGTCCTCCCAGATATTACTGCCGCAACACAGTCCCACAATGCATGCTATAATGTTTCAGCCACATCACAGCCCCAACTACAATTGCTACAATTAGTCAAATGTGTTCTTGTGAGCCAATCTGTCGTAGGAATAAGATTTCTAACCACTTGTCAAAGGCAAGTATGGACCCAGGGCATGACTTTCAGCTTTCATATCCAAGCAAGGTGATCACCAGACGTTGGAGTAGGTCGAGCATTATCAGCTTTCCTAGAGGTGATGAGAGCCTGGTAGAACTTGGTAGAGTAGACCTTAGGGGATTTGGTGTGCACCTGAAGAAGCTCATCATTCCCATAATTGTGACCCCATGGCAAGTGCAGGATTCTATCCTCCAACAAGGGGTTTGCTCAGCAAGCAATGGAATCCCTGTCCCATTTCCTCAGCCCCAGCATGCACTCCCTCATGTACTTTGGCCATGAGGCCTCCATGTTGATAAATGTGGGCCACCATTTTATTGGTAGGAATCCCAACAAATTATCTTCATAGAAATCAATGCATATTCCATCCACCATCCTCCAAATGAAACCCTCCAGAGTGTCTAGGAAGGCCTCCAGCAAAAGCCTACTTGCATGAGAGGCCTCTTAGGGACCTTGCAGGGGTTTTTTCCTAAAGGATACTTTGTCTTCATGATATCTACCCAAAGGATGTTCTCATGGTGTAAAAGTCTCTTGCAATGCTTCATGACCAATACATAATGCCAGATCTTGAGATCAAGTAAGCCAAGGCCCCCATGTCCTTTGGGAGCGTGACAGTGTCCCAATCTAAATATGGATAGTAAGAGCCATTCTCGTGCCACACCATAAGAATCTCCTTATCAACTGCTCCATCTGCTCTGCCCCTACAATGAACCACAAAATGGCTCATCACAAAATTAGGGAACGACTCCAATACGGCCTTGATCAATAGGATCCTACCAACCAAGGAGAGGGGGCACACACGTCATTTAGCAACCTGATACTCAATTCTCTGAATCAAAAAATTGAAATCCACTTTCTTGGATAGCCTAGTTGAAATTAGAATACCCAAATAGGAGAGTGTGTTTCCCCTTGGGATACCAAGCATAGAGGACACAGGCATCATCCTTCTCTTCTTCATACCTCTACTGAAGAAAATTCTAGATTTCTCATGATTAATATTGAGCCCATTGAGCTTATTGAACTTATGGAGCATCTTCTTAATAGTAGACACAAACTTATGTAAACCAAGTGCATAGATAATATCATCATCAGCATATAGAATGTGCGAAATATTGGGGCCAGTTGAGGTGAATCTAAAGCTGAGTAATGCCTAAGTCTTATACTTACGTGCCAACATAGAGAAAAATTCTAATACCAAGGTGAACAAGTATGGGGATAGGGGGCAACCCTAACATAGTCCCCAATAGGCCTCAATCCATGGTAGTCTATCTCGATCATAATCTTTAATAAATTCCAACCATCTTCTTTGCCTAAAATTTAATTCTTTTTGAGTGAAGTTATATTTTAAGCTCTGATGATCAGTAAATATCATGCATTTAACTCTATATAAGTAATGTTTCCAAATTTTTAGGACAAAAATTATAACTACTAGATAATTCTTTTCATGTGATTTAAGCTATCTAGATGCAAAGGCAATTACCTTGTGATGTTGCATCAATACATAGCCTAGCCCTTGAAATGAGGCATCACTATATATCTGATAACCCTTTGTGCCTTCTAACACTACTAGCATTGGAACTATAGTTAAGTTCTCTTTTAGTATTTGGAAGCTATTCACACATGTTGCTTCCCATTCAAATTTTATTGTCTTCCATGTTAAATTGATTAATGGTGCGACAATCTGAGAAAAACCCTTGACAAACTTCCTATAATATCTGGCCAATCCCAAGAAGCTTCTTATCTCAGTCACGATTGTGGGTCTTGGCCAATCTATGGTAGCCAAAAATTTTTGTGGATCTACAGAGATGCCTTTTGCACTGACAACATGTCCTAAGAAAATTACTTTAGATAACCAAAACTCACATTTCAACAATTTGGCATATAATTAGTTTCCTCTCAAAGTCGGTAATGTTAAATGCAAATGTGTATGATGTTCTTTCGAAGACTTGGAATAAATTAGGATATCATCATTAAGAAAATAATAAAGTGATCCAAATATTTCCTGAACACTCGATTCATTAAATCCTTTAAGGTTGTTGGTGCATTCGTTAGCCCAAAGTGTAATACTAAGAATTCATAGTGTCCATATTTGGTTCTGAAAGCTATCTTCGAAACATCTTCTTGCTTGATTTTTAATTGATGATATCCAGATCGCAGATAAATTTTGGAAAATACAACTACTTCATGTAACTAATCAAATAACTCATCAATCTGTGGCAAAGAATATTTGTTCTTGATAGTGATTTTATTGATTTCTCGATAGTCAACACACATATGGAGACTATACTCTTTCTTTTTCATAAATAAGATAAGTCCCCCCATAGGGACACACTTGGCCTAATAAATCCTTTGTCCAATAATTCTTGTAGTTGTATTTTGATTTCTTGTAGTTTAACAGGTGCCATACGATAGGGAGATTTTGAAATTTGCTCGGCACCGGGAATCAACGAAATTCAAATTTAATTTCCCTATCTGTGGATAATCCTTATAATTCCTGAAGAAAACATCCAAATATTCTTTAACTATTGATAGATCTGAGGGTTGACAAAATTATCTATCTAGTTCCACAATGGATACCAAATATCCTTCACATCCTTTCTTAAGTAGCTTTCAGGCTTTGAGCATAACTATGATAGGGATTTTTCTCCCTATGCCAAAATAGACTAATTTATCTTTCCAAGAATTAAGATTTCAATCCTCTTCTCATAGCAATCTATTTTTACTTTATGCTCAACAAACTAATCCATCCCAAGAATTACGTCAAATTCCATCAAAGGTAGGATTTGTAGAAATAATAAGAATTTATTTCCTCCGATGCCTATCTCATCTGCAATAAACTTTTCTACAATGATACTATTTCCATTTGGCATTTTACTACCAATAGATCTTTCATGGAATGTAATAAGATATTTATTTTCCTCGATGCATTAGTGGATATAAAAGAATATGAGGCTCAACAATCAAAGAGTACAAACACATGTAATTTGTATAACTCTAGTATACCTATAATGATGTCAGTGGATATAAAAGAATGTGAGGCTCCAAAATCAAAGAGTACAAAAACAGGTAATTTGTGTAACACTAGCATACCTGTAATGATGTCAGTAGACTACAGAGCATCTTGCTGAGTGATAGAATAAGTAAGCGTCTAACCTCCCCTTCTTGTTGCTCCACCTCTAACCATAGCACTTGAAGTCATCATAGATTCGTGGCCTATACCTCCACTTGCATCATCCCTATCTCCAATAGTTGAAATAGTGATAATTCTAAATTCTAAATAGCTTGGGCAATCTCTAGCAATATGTTCTGTTTCTTTGCATAGGAAGCATCTGATTGGTCTAATAGACTCTAATCTACATTCTCTTTTATGCCATTTTTCACATTTCCTACATCTACTCGTTCCACTTGAACTCAAACTAACTCTAGTAGTGCTCGATTCATATGGTTTGAACCTAGTAGATCTTGAATAAGTAGAAGTTCTCCTCTTGAAAACTAAGACTATCCCTTTTTCATATGAATCTAAATTAAGAATCTAGAGAATCAAATCTTTTCTTCTCTTCTTCTTTATTAGCAGCCAGCAAACTGAGTTCCAACTCAACCGTGTGGGCATGCTCCAGTAACTCCACAGTTTGTGGATCAGACTGCTACTAAAATTGCCTGAATTTTGTCCAGTAGGCCTCGTCAAAACATGTAACATCGTTGTTCTTTGGGTGTTACTAAATGAGGCACATATTTAGTCAGATGGGAGAATTTGATTTCATACATGGTAATTGACATATTACCTTGCCTAAGATTATTCAACTCCTCTCTCATTTTGGCTTTGAATTAAAGGGGCATATACCATTGCTCAAATTATTCTATGAATTCTTCCCAGGAGATGTCTTTCATTGGTTAGCTTAAAATTGAAGCCAATGTCGAGAACTCCACCACAGTCTGGCAAAATCTTTTAGTACCAAAACTACCAAGGCCACCTTTGTGTAATCTGGGCAAGAAAAAGATAATATTCTTTTGCTATAACTAGTTTTTGACAATCATAGGATCCTCATCCCTAGCAAATGAAGGGGGATGCATTTGCTGAAATTGCTCAAGTTGATAGATGCCTCTCCTTAATGGCTATCAATGCTCCAAATTGATTGCAACAAAGAGACTAAGGTCTACGCTAATTCCTATTGTGTATCTCCTTGTTGCTCTTTTTCTTTACCCTAATCTATATTTTTAGATTTAGGTCTTTCCTTGGTTTGGAGTATATTGCGATCCTATAAAACTACATAAGATATTAAACAACTAACGTCTTTACAAAAAGTAACACTACAGTTGCAATGCATATGCTAGGCTAGTATCCTCACTCTTATTTCCCACTTATTCTTGAACCAAAGCTCTGATGCCAAATTGTCAAGCCCCCACCTCAAACAAGTACCATTAGATAAACAAAACATTAGAGATTTTTTGCTATTACAACATTGAATGAGGACAAGGAGCAAAAACCCAAGGTAGGGACCTAACGATGAGGCAAACCCCAACTCCTTTTTGAACCCATTTCAAAAACAAATCATGGAACTGAACAAAAATATTTACATATTGACCTAAAATAAAAAAATATAAAAAAAATATGTTTTAAAAGTTTGCTCACACCAAAACCTCTCGTCTCTCATACATTTGGTGAAAAGGGCTCTTCTATATTATCAACTTTCTCAGCTCTTGGTTTAATAGATACATGGGATGCAAGACTTATGATGTAAGCACTAACGAGATTTTTACAAATCTTAATAGATAAATCAACAATAATTGACCATGTAAATAAAAAGATGTACCATGAATAATGAAGATGAATCAGATGATAAAACTAAAACCATACAGGATGTCATATATAAAGCTAGATGAAAACCCAAAAGAAATATTAGTTCCTTATTATTTTTTATTATAGTTGTGTTATTAGCATACCTGATTCCCTTGGACACTTTATCCTCTATGGATCTAATGATCATAAGAAATGACCTCCAGCTAGTATCCAACCTAGCACATAACATGAGGTAGATATCTAATCCGAAGATTGATACCCTGAGATCCCACACGCTGGACCTAGTGCCACCAAGCAGGTATGGTACTTATACCTCACAATCCAACACGTTGGGCCTAGTGTAAATTATCATAGAGTCATAGCACATAACACTAGGCAGATATTTGTTTCGAAGATCGATACCCTACGATCCCACGTGCTTGGCCTAGTGGTGAGGATTATGTTCTCTGGAATCCCTTTTTTTACTATCATTTTTTCAAACATTAATCCAGATAATTGAGCCATATCAAAAGACAATTTTGTTCCCTATTGTTTCTTTCTTTACCATACTTCATTTTTTTATTCTTTTATGAAATTGAAATAAACAACAAAAACCAAAACACCATGTGATATAGTAAGAAACCCATGTAAAAATATATATTAATATGCTACATCACAGGGTGAGGAATTTATCTATCTCTTCTTGGCATCCTTACAAAAAAATCCTTGCCGACCGTCACCTTCACGTGCTAGAACTCTCAGAATCCTCACCGACCGTCACTGTCACCTTACGAACCTTACGGAAATCTTCTAAGAGCACCACGATGGCTGTCAAAAATCTCGCACTTATGGAATTCTTGCTATAGTCACGTTTTTTGCAAAACCTTGCACTCCGACAATCTTCCTGTACTCGTGTTTTTCATAGAAGTGCTTTTCTAACGCTTTCCCCATAGTCAAGTTAGTTTTTGCAAAAGTGCTTTTCAAAACACACCCTAGTAAGTTTTTATGCCCGTGACTGATATTTCTGAAACTCTTGTGAACTGAATGCAAGAAGGCTTGAGAACTGGCTATTTGCATAACACCCACTCAAAATTCATTCTTTGCGCCTAGATCCTCTACCCAGAGAGATAGGCCTATGCTAAAATTCTTAAAATTGCACATTTACCCAACATAGCCAACATCTTTAAAATTGCAAATATACCTTCCAACAAAACAAACTTCAGCTATGCTGACATTTACAAAATTACAAATCTACACAAAACATTACGAATTTATCTTAGATCTTTAAAAATAAAAAATTTATTCCTTAGAGCTCTAAAAATTACAAACTAAAAAACATTGGACTCATCTCAAAGAGCACTTCCTAGAAGGATAAAATAAGGATAAACTAAGGCTATTATAGAAATGAAAAAGAAGAAGAAAAAGAAGAAGAAAATGAAGAAGAAGGAGAAAAATGAGAAGAAGAAGAAGAAGAAGAAAAATGAGAAGAAGAAGAAGAAGAAGAAGAACAAGGAAAAGAAGGTGAAGGAGAAGAAGGAGAATGATAATAATAAGAAGAAGAAGACAAAGGAGGAGGAGAAGAAGAAGAAGAAGAAAGAGAAAAAGCGAGAAAAAGGGGAAGAAGAAGTAGAGGAAGAAGATGAAGAAGAGGTACAATGAGAAGAAGAAGTAGATTAAGAAGAAGAAGAAGAAGAAAAAGAAGAAGAAGAAAAGACCAAGAAGAAGAAGAAGAAGAAGAAGAAAAAGAAGGAAGAGGAGCAGGTGGAGGAGGAGAAGAAGAAGAAGAAAAAGAAGATGATGATGATGAAGAAGAAGAAGAAGAAAAATAAGAAGAAGAAGTAGAAGAAGAAGATGATGAGGAAGAAGAAGAAGAAGAATAAGAATAGAAAGAAGAAGAAGAAGAAGAAGAAGAACAAGAGGAAGAAGAAGAAGAAGAAGTAGTAGAAGAAGAAAATGAAGAAGAAGAAGAAGAAGAAGAAGAATAAGAAGAATAAGAAGAAGAAGAAGAAGAAGAAGAAGAAGAAGAAAACGAAGAAGAAGAAGAAGAAGAAGAAGAAAAAGAAGATGAAGGAGAAGAAGAAGGAGAAGAAGAAGAAGAAAGTCAAGAAAAAGAAGAAGAAGAAGATGGAGTAAGAGAAGAAGTAGAAGAAGAAGAAGGAGAAGAAGAAGAAGAAGAAGAGGAAGAAGATGAAAAAGAGGAAGAAGGAGAAGAAGAAAAAGAAGTAAAAGAAGTAGAAGAAGAAGAAGGAGGAGACAAAAAGAGAAGACAGAAAAGTGGTATAAGAAGATGAAGAAAAAGAAGAAGAATAGTAGAAGTAAAAGAAGGAGATGAAGAAGTAGGAGGAGAAGAAGAAGGAGATGAAGAAGTAGGAGGAGAAGAACAAGGAGAAGAAGAACAAGAAGAAGAAAAAGAAGAGATGGAGGAAGAAGAAGAAGAAGAAGAAGAAGAATAAGAGGAGGAAGTAGAAGAGGAAGAAGAAGTAGAAGACGAAAAAAGAAGACAGAAAAGTGGTATAAGAAGAAGAAGAAAAAGAAGAAGAAAAGTAGAAGTAAAAGAAGGAGATAAAGAAGTAGGAGAAGAAAAAGGAGAAGAAGAAGAAGAAGAAGAAGAAGAGGAAGAAGAAGAAGAAGAAGAAGAACAAGAGAAAGAAGAAGAAGAAGAAGAATAAGAAGAAAAAGAAGAAGAAGAAGAAGAAGAACAAGGGGAAGAAGATGAAGAAAAGATGTAAAAGAACATGAAGACAAAAAAGAAGAAACAAAAGAAGTAGAAAGAGAAGAAGAAGAAGAAAAAGATAATCATGATGAATAAGTGGAAGAAGAAGAAGAAGAAGAAAAAGATGATCATGACAACTAAGTGGAAGAAGAAGAAGAAGTAGAAGAAGAAAAAGTAGAAGCAAAAGATGTAGAAGCAGAAGAAGAAGATGATGAAGGTGAAGTAATACAAGAAGATGAAAAAGAAGAGGAAGAAGGAGAATATGGACAAGAAGAAGAAGAAATAGAAGAAGAAGTAGGAGAAGAAGAAGAAGAAAAAGAAGAAGAAGGAGAAGAAGAATAAGAGAAAGAAGAAGAAGAAGAAGAAGAAGAAGAAGAGAAAGAAGAAGAAGAAGAAGAAGAAAAGGAAGAAAAAGTTGAAGAAAAAGTTGAAGAAAAAGGCAAAGAAGGAGAAGAAGTAGACGAAGAAGAAGAATAAGAGCAAGAAGAAGAGGAAGAAGACAAAGAAGAAGAAGAAGAAGAAGATGAAGACGAAGAAGAAGAAGAAGACGAAGTAGAAGAAGAAGAAAAAGAAGAAGAAGAAGTGAAAGAAGGAGGAGGAAGAAGTATAAAAAGTTGATTAAGAAGAAGAAGAAAAAGGCAAAGAATAGGAACAAGAAGAAGAAGAAAATGAAAAAGAAGAAGTAGAAAAGGATGAAAAAAAGAAAAAGAATAATATTAAGGAAAAGAAGAAGAAGAAGAAGAGGTATAAAAAGGATAGAAGAAGAAGAAGAAAATGATAATGGTGATGATGAAGAAGAACATGTAGTATAGGATGAAGAAGAAGAAGACAAAGAAGAGGAATAAGAAAAAGAAGAACAAGAAGACGATTAAGAAGATGAAGAAGAAGAAGATAATGATGAAGAGGACAAAGAAGAAGAAGACAAAGAAGAAGAAGAAGAAGAAGATGAAGAAGAAGATGATGAAGAAGTAGAAGAAGAAAAATAAGAAGAAGAAGAAGAAGAAGAAGAAGAAGAAGGAGAAGAAGATGAAGAAGAAGACAATGAAGTAGAAGAAGATGAAGAAGAAGAAGAAGAAGAACAAAGAAGAAGAAGAAGATAAAGGTCAAGAAGGAGAATAAGAACTTGAACATGAGTAAGAATAAGAATAAGAATAAGAAGAAGTACAAGATGAAGAAGGTGGAGGAGGTGAAGATGAAGAAAAAGATGTAGAAGTAGAAGTAAAAGAAGAAGAAGAAGAAAAAGATGCAAAACAAGAAGAAGAAGAAGAAGAAGAAGAAGAAAAGGAAGCAAAAGCAGAAGAAGAAGAAGAAGAAGAAGAAGAAGAAGAAAAAGATGAAGATGAAGAAGAAGAAGATAGAGAAGAATAAGAATAAGAAGAAGAAGAGGAAGTGGAAGAAGAGAAAAACAAAGAAGAAGATGGTGATGAAGAAGAAGGAGGAGAAGGAGAAGAAGAAGAACAAGAACAAGAAGAAGAAGAGGTCGAAGAAGAAAAAGAGGTTGAAGAAGAAGAAGAAGGAAGAAGAAGAAGAGGTTGAAGAAGAAAAAGAGGTTGAAAAAGAAGGAATAAGAAGAAGATGAAGTAGTAGATGATGAAGAAGAAAAAGAAGAAGAAGACGAAGAATAGGAAGAAGAAGAGGAAGAAGATGAAGAAGATTAAGAAGAAGAAGAAGGAGAAGAAGAAGACAAAGAAAAAGTAGAAGAAGAAGGAGGAGGAGGAGGTAGAGATGAAGAAGTAGAAGATGAGAAAGAGAAGAAGAAGATGAATATGAAGAAGAAGAATAACTATAAGACAAAGAAGAAGAGGACAAAGAAGAAGAATAAGAACAAGAACAACAAGAAGAAAGTGATCATAAGGAAGAAGAGGAAGAAGAGGAAGAAGAGGAAGAAGAGGAAGAAGATGAAGAAGACAAAGAAGAGGAATAAGAGGAAGAACAATAAGATGAAGATGATCATAAAGAAGAAGAAGAAGATGATGATGATGTTGATGAAGAAGAAGAGGAAGAAAATGAGGAAGAAGAAGATGAAGAAGACAAAGAAGTAGAGAAAAATGAAGAAGAAGAAGAAGAAAATGAAGAATAATAATAATAATAATAAGAAGAAGAAGACAAAAAAGAAGAAGATGAAAAGAAGAAGAAAAATTAGAAGAAGAAGAAGATGATGATGATGAAGAAGAAGATATAGAAGAAGAAGAAGAAGAGAAAGAAGAATAAGAATAATAAGAAGAAGAAGATCAAGAAGGAGAAGAAGAATAAGAAGTAATAGAAGAAGAAGATGATGATGATGATGATAATGATGAAGAAAAAAGGAGAAGATGTAGAAACAATGATTTATAAAAAGAAGAAGCTAAAGAAGAAGAAGAAGAAAGAGGAGAACAAGATGAAGAAGAAAAAGAAGTAGTAGAAGGAGAAGCAGAAGAAGAAGAAGTAGAAGAAGAAGGAAGAGGACCAAAAGAAGAAAGAAGAAGTTGAAGAAGAAGAATAATTATGAGAAGTTGACAAAGAAGAAGACGAAGAAAAAGCAGAAGAGGAAGATGATGAAGAAGAAGAAGAACGAGAAGAAGACGGAGAAACAGAAGAAGAAGAAGAGGAAGAAGAAGTAGAGGAAGAAGTTGAAAAAGGAGAAGGAGTAGAAGAAAGAGAATAAGATGAAGAAGAAGAAGAAGAAGAAGAAAAAGATGAGGAAGAAGAAGAAGAAGATGATGAAGAAGAGATGAATAAGAAGGAGAAGGTGACAAAGAAGAAGAAGAAGAAGAAGACAAAGAAAAAGAAGAAGAACAAGTCAGAGGAGAAGAGGATGAAGAACAAGAGCCAAAGAAGAAGGAAAACAAGAAGAAGCAGATGAAGATGAACAAGAAGGAGATGAAAAAGAAGAAAAAAATGATGACAAAGAAGAAGAAGAGAAGAAGAAAAAGGAGAAGACAAAGAAGAAGAAGAGAAGAAGAAGAAGAAGAAGGGGAAGAGATGAAGAAGAATAAGAAGTAGAAGTAGAAGAAGGAAAAGAAGAACAAGGCCAAAGGAGAACAAGAAGAGAAAGAAGAAGAAGAAGAAAACGAAGAGAAAGAAGAAGAAGAAAGCAAAGAGGAAGAATATGAAGAACAAGACGAAGAAGTAGAATAAGAACAACAAGAAGAAGGAGAAGATGAAGATGAAGAAGGAGAAAAAGAAGAAGAACAAGAAACACACGAAGAAGAAGAATACGAAGAAGAAGAAGAAGAAGAAGAATGAAAGAAGTTGTTGATGATGATGATGAAGAAAAAAGAAGGAGGAGAAGAAGAAGAAGAAGAAGAAGAATAAGAAGTAGAAGAGGAAGAATTAGAAGAACAAGAGATAGAAGAAGCTGAAGAAAAGGAAGAAGAACAAGACAAAGAAGAAGAATAAGATGGAGGAGATGAAGAAGAAGAAGAAGTTGAAGAAGATGAAGGTGTAGAAGAAGTAGTAGAAGATGAAGAAGAGGACAAGGAAGAAGAAGACAATGAAGAAAAATGTGGAAGACGAAGAAGTAAACGAAGAAGGAAAAAGAAGTAGTAGATGACGACGACGAAGAAGAAGTAGATGAAAAAGAAGAAGATGAAGAGAAGAAAAAGTAGTAGTAGAAGAAGAAGAACAAGAAGAAGGAGAAGAAGAAAAAGAAGAAGTAGAAGATGAAGAAGAAGAAGATGAAGTAGTGGAAGAAGAACAAGAAGAGAAAGAAGACAAATATTATGACGAAGATGAAGTAGAAGAAGAAGAAGACGAAGAAGTTGAAGTAGAAGTAGAAGAAGACAAAGGAGAAGAAAAGAAAAAGAAAAAGAAGAGAAATAAAATGACGATAAAGAAGAAGATGAAGAAGAAGATGAAGTGGAAGAAGACGAAGAGCGTGAGGATGAGGAAGAAGAACAAAAATAAGAAGAAGAAAAAGATGATGATAAAAAAGAGAAGAAGAAGAAAAAAAAAAAGAAGAAGACGAAGAAGAAGAAGAAGAGGAAGAAGAAGAGGAAGATGAAGAAGTGGAAGATGAAGAAGAAGAAGAAGAAGAAGAAGTTAAAGAAAAGAATAAGAAGAAGAAAAAGATGATGAAGAAGTAGAAGAAGAAGAAGAAGAAGAAGAAGAAGAAGAAGAGTTAGAAGTAGAAGAAGAAGAAGAAGAAAAAGAAGAAGTAGACGAAGAAGAATAAGAAGAAGAAGAAGAAGAAGGAGAGGAAGAAGAAGTGGAAGAATATGAAGTGGAAGATGATGAAGAGAAAGAAGAAGAAGAAGAAGAAGACGACAAAAAAAAGAAAAAGAAGGCGAAGAAGAAGAAGTTGACGAAGAACAAGAAGAAGAACAAGAAGAAGAAGAGAAAGATAAAGATGGAAAAAAAGAACAAGAAGATTACAAAGACGAAGAAGGAGAAGAAGAAAAAGAAGAAGTGGAAGAAGAAGAAGAAGAGCAAGAACAAGTAGTATTTGTAGCAGTAGTAGAAGAAGAAGAAGAAGATGATGATGATGAAGATGATGATGAAGATGAAAAAGAAGTTGAACAAGAAGAAGAAGAAGAAGAAAAAGAAGAAGGAGAAGAAGATTGAGAAGAAGATGTAGGAGAAGAGAGAGAAGAAGAAGAAGGAGAAGAAGTAGAAGAAGTAGAAGAAGAAGAAGAAGAAGAAAAGAAGAAGGAGATGATGAAGATATAGAAGGAGAGAAAGAAGAAGAAGAAGAAGAAGAAAATTAAGAAGAAGAAAATGAAGAATTACAAGAAGAATAAGAAGAAGAAGAAGAAGAAGAAGAAGAAGAAGAAGAAAAAGAAAAGAAGAAGAAGAAGAAGAAGAAGAAGAAGAAGAAGGAGAAGTGGGAGAAGATGAAGAAGGAGGAGAACAATAAGAAGTAGAAGAAGATAATAATGATGATTATGATGATGAAGAAGGAGAAGAAGAAAAAGAGGAAGAGGAAGAAGAAGAAGATGTTGAAGAAGAAGAAGAAGGTGAAAAAGATAAAGAAAAAGAAGTAGGAGAAGAAGCAGAAGAAGAAGAAGAAGAAGAAGAAGAAGAAGTTGAAGGTTGAGAAGAAGAGGAAGTTGAAGAAGATGATGAATAAGAGGAAGATGTTTGTGATGAAGAATGAGAGGAAGAACTAGAAGAAGAAGAAGAAGAAGAAGAAGATGTTAAATATGAAGAAGTGGAAGTAGAATAAGAAGAAGAAGAAAAAGACGAAAATGCAGAAGAAGAATGTGAGGAAGAAGAAGTAGAAGGAAAAAAAGAACACAAGGTAGTAGAAGATGTATAAGAAATTGTAGAAGTAGAGGTAGAAGAACGAGGAAAAGAAAAAAAAGAAGAAGATGACAAAGAAGAGGAAGAAGGGGAAGATGGAGAAGAAGAAGATGGCGAAGAAGAAGAAAAAGAAGATGATGACGACGACAAAGAAGAAGAAGAAGAAGAAGAACTAGACGAAGAAGAAGGAGAAGGAGAAGAAGGAGAAGGAGAAGAAGAAATAGAAGAAGAAGAGGAAGGAGAAGAAGAAGCAGAAGAAATAGAAGAACAAGAAGAAGAACAAGAAGAAGAAGGAGAAGAAGAAGATGATGATGAAGGAGAATAAGAAGAAGAAGAAAAAGAAGAAGAAGATTAAGAAGGAGGAGAAGAAGGAGAAGGAGGAGGACAAGAAGAAGAAGAAGAAGAAAATAAAGAAGAAGAAGAAGAAGAAGCGGAAGAAGAAGAAGAAGAAGCACAGGAAAAAGAAGAAGATGAAGAAGAAGAAGAAGATGGTGATGACGGTGAAGAAGAAGAAGAAGAAAAAGATGAAGAAAAAGAAGAACAAGACGAAGACAGACAAGAAGAAGAAGAGGACAAAGAAGAAGGATAAGAAGAAGAAGAAGAAGAAGACGAATAAGAACAAGAAGAAAAAGAAGATGAAAAAGAAAGTAAAAGATGGAGAAGAAGGTGAAGAAAGAAAAGAACGAGAAGAAAAAGAACAAGATTAAGAATAAGAAGATATAGAATGACAAAAAGAAGAAGAAGTAGAAGAAGAAGAAGATGATGAAGAAGAGAAAAAAAGAAAAGAGGAAGCAGAAGAGGAAGAAGAAGAAGAAGAAGCAGAAAAATAAAAAGAAGAAGAAGAAGAAGAAGAGGGTAAGGAAGAAGGAGAAGGAGAAAGAGAAGAAGAAGAAGAAGAAGAAGAAGAAAAAGAAGAAGTAGATGAAGAAAATGAGGAAAAATAGGTAGGGGAAGAAGAAGAAGAAAAGGTAGTAGTAGTTGTAGCAACAACAGAACAAGAAGAAGAAGATGAAGAAGAAGAAGAAAATGAAGAAAAAAAGAAGGAAAAGAAAAAAAAAGAAGTGGAAGAAAACGATGATGATGATGAAGAAGAAAAAGATGAAGAAGAAGAAGAAGAAGAATACGTAGAAGAAGAAGAAGAAGAAGAAGAAGAATAAGTAGAAGAAGAAGAAGAAGAAAAAGAAGAAGAAGAAGAAGAAGAAGAAGGAGAAGAAGACGAAGAAGGAGAAGAAGAAGAAGAGGATGATGATCACGAAGAAGAAGAAGAAGATGGAAACAAAGACGAATAACAAGAATAAGAAGATCACAATGGAGAAAGAGGAGAAGAAGAAGAAGAAAAAGAAGAAGAAGATGAAGAGCAAAAAGGAAGAGAAGACGAAAAGAAGAAGAAGATGTAGAAGAAGTCGATGATGACAAAGAAGCAAAAGAAGCAGAAGAAGATGAAGAAGCAGAAGAATAAGAAGAAGAAGAAGAAGAATAATAAGAATAAGAACAAGAACAAGAACTAGAAAAAGACTATGATAAAGAAGAAGAAGGAAGAACAAGAAGAAGGAAGAAGAAGAAGAAGAAGAAGAAGAAGAATTAGGAGAAGGGGAAGACGAAGAAGAGGAGGAGGAAGAAGAACGACAAGAAGAAGTATAAAAAGAAGAGAAGAAGAAGAAGATGTAGAAGAAAAAGAAGAAAAATATTAAGAAGAAGGTGAAAAAGAAGAAAAAGAAAATGAGGAAGAAGAAGATGAAGAAGAAGAAGAAGAGGACGATGAAGAAAAAGAAGACGAAGAAGAGGAAGAAGTAGAAGTTGAAGGAGAACAAGAAGAAGTAGAAGAAGAAGAAGAAGGCGATGATGAAGAAGAAGAAGAAGAAAAATATGAAGACAGAAAAGCAGAAGAAACAGAACAAGTAAAAGGATAAGCAGAAGGAGGAGAAGAAGATGAAGAATATTAAGAAGAAGAAGAAAAAAATGATGAAAAAGAAGCAGAAGAAGAAGAAGAAGATGATGAAGAAGTAGAAGAAGAAGTAGAAGCAGCAGAAGAAAAAGGCAAAGAAAAAGTGGAGGTAAAAGAATAAGATGATGATGAAGTAGGAGAATAGGAAGAAGAAGAAGGAGAAGAAGAATAAATAGAAGAAGAATGGAAAAGAAGAAGAAGAAGAAGAAGAAGAAGAAGAAGAAGTAGAAGAAGAAGGAGAAGAAGTGCAATGAGAAAAAGTCAAAGAAGAAAGATAAAGAGAAGAAAGAGAAGGCAATGATGATGATGAAGGAGAAGAAGGAGATGGAGAACATAGAGAAGAAGAAGAAGAATTAGAAGAAGTAGAAAGAAGATGAAAAAAAGAAGAAGAAGAAAAAGTACAAAGAAGAAGAAGAAGAAGAAGAAGAAGAACAAAAAGAAGAGGTGAAGAAGAAGAAGAAGATCAAGAAGAGGAAGGCAAAGAAGAGAAAGAAGATGATGATGATGAAGAAGAAATTGAAGACAAAAAAGATGGACAAGAAGAAGAAGAAGAAGATGAAGTAGACAAAAATGAAGAAGAAGAAGAAGAAAAGAAGAAGCTGAAGAAAAAGATGATAGAGAGGAACAAAAAGAAGAAAAAATGAAAAAGAAGAAAAAAAATGAGGAAGAAGAAGAAGAAGAAGAAGAGGAAGAAAGAGACAACGACAAAGAAATAGAAGACGAAGAAGAGGAAGAAGCAGAGGTTGAAGAAGAAGAAGAAGATGAAGAATAAGATGAAGATGAAAAAGAAGAAGGAAAACAAATACTAGGAGAATAAGAAGAAGAAGAAGAAGAAGATGATGAAGAAGAAGAAGAAGAAGAAGGAAAAGAAGACAAAGAAGAAGAAGAAGAAGAACATTAAGAAAAAGAGGAAGAAGAATAAGAATAAGAAGAAGAAGAAGAAAAAGTAGTAGAAGAAGAAGAAGAAGAAGAAGAAGAATATGATGAGGAAGAAGAAGAACGAGAAGAAATCGAGGAAGATGAAGAGGAAGAAGGAGAAGAAGATGAAGTGGAAAAAGAAGAAGAGAGAGAAGAAGAAGAAGAAGAAGACGAAAGGAAGAAGAAGAAGAAGGCGAAGAAGAACAAGAAGTAGACGAAGAACAAGAAGAAGAACTAGACGAAGAGCAAGAAGACAAAGAAGAAGTAGAAGATGATAAGGAAGGAAAAGAAGAATAAGAAGATGATGAAAACGAAGAAGAAGAAGAAGAAGAAGAAGAATAAGTGGAAAAAGAAGAAGAATAAGAGGAGGAAGAAGAAGAAGAAGAAGAAGAAGAAGAAGAAGATGAAGATGAACAAAGAAGAAGAAGAAGAAGAAGAAGAAAAAGAAGACAAAGAACATGAAGAAGATGAAGAAGATTAAAAAGAAGAATAAGAAGGAGAAAAAGAAGAAGAAGGAGAAGAAAAAGAAGAAGAAGAAGAAGAAGAAAAAGAAAAAAGGAAGATGAAGTAGAAGAAGAAGATGATGATGATAAAGAAGATGAAGAAGATAAAGTAGAAGATGAAGAACCAAAAGACAAAGAAGAGGAATAAGAAGAAAAAGAGGAGGAAGAAGTTGATGAAGAAGAAGAAGAAGAAATTGTTGACAAAGAGAAAGAAGAAGAAGAAGGAGAATTTGAAGAAGAAGAAGAAGAAGAAGAATTCAAAGAAGAAGAAGAAGAATAAGAATAAGAAGAAGATGAAGAACAAGAAGGAGGAGAAGAAGAAGGAAAAGATGTACAAGAAGAAGAAGAAGAAAAAAAGATTACGAAAAAGAAGAACATAAAGAAGAAGAAGAAGGAGAAGAAGGTGAATAAGAATAGGTAGCAGAAGACAAAGAAGAAGCTGAAGAAGAAAAAGAAAAAAAGGAAGAAGAAGAAGAAGAAGAAGAACAAGAGGAAGAATAAGAAGTAGAAGAAGATGAGGATGAAAATATGAGAGAAGAAGAAGAAGAAGAAGAAGACGACTAAGAAGAAGGAGAAGAAGAAAATAAACAAGAAAGACAAGAAGAAGAAGAAGAAGATGAAGAAAAAGAAAAAGAAAAGACAAATAGGAAGAGGAGGAAGAAGAAGAAGAAGAAGTATAAGAAGAAGAAGAAGAAGTAGAAGAGGCAAAAGTAATAGAATAGAAAGAAGAAGATGAATTAAAAGAAGAAGTGGAAGAAGAAGAAGAAGATGAGGAAGAAGAAGAAGAAGAAGAACATGTAGTAGATGAAGAAGAAGAAGAAGAAGAAGAAGAAGAAAAAGAAGAAGAAGGAGATGGTGAAGAAAAAGAGGAGGAAGAAGAAGAAAATCAAGAAGAAGCAAAAGAAGAAGAAGAAGAAGAAGAAGAAGAAGAAGTAGAAGAAGGGGTAGATGAAGAAGAGAAACACAAACAGGAGGAGGAAGAAGAAGAAGGAGAAGAAAAAGAAGAAGATGATGATGATTATGAAGAAGAAGAAGAAGAAGATTGAAAAGTAGAAGAAGTAGAACTAGAAGAAGAAGAAGAAGAAGAAAAGGATGAAGAAGAAGAAGAAGAAGAAAAAGATGAAGAAAAAGAACAAGAAGAAGATGATAGAGAAGAATAAGAAGAAGTAGTAGTAGAAGAAGAAGGAGAAGAAGAAGATGTAGAAGAAGAAGAAGAAGAAGAAGAAGAAGAAGGACAAGAAGAAGAAGGAGAAGAAGAAGAAGAAGAAGAAGAAGAGGGAGAGGAAGGAGAAGAAGAAGAAGAAGAAGAAGGAGATGAAGAAGAAGAAGAAGAAGAAAAAGAAGAAGAAGAAGAAGAAGAAGAAGATAGAGAAGAAGAAGATGAAAAGAAGAAGAAAAATAAGAAGAAGAAGAAGAAAAAGATGAAGAAGGAAAAGATATAGAAGAAGAAGAGAAGAAGAAGAAGAAGAAGAAGAGAAAGAAGAATAATAATAATAAGAAGAAGAAGATAAAGAAGGAGAAGAAGAATAAGAAGTAGAAGAAGAAGAAGAAGAAGAAGATGATGATGATGATGATGACGATGAAGAAGAAGAAAAAAAGGAGAACTTGAATAAAATAAGATTTAGAAAAAGAAGAAGACGAAGAAGGAGAAGAAGGAGAAGAAGATGAAGAAGAAGTAGTGGATGCAAAAGAAGAAGAACAAGAAGAAGAAGAAGAAGAAGAAGAAGAATTATAAGAAGATGACTAAGAAGAAGATGAAAAAGAAGAAGAAGAAGATGAAGAAGAAGAAGGACAAGAAGAAGAAGAAGTGGAAGAAGGGGATGAAGAAGAAGAATACAAAGAATAAGGAGAGGATGAAGTAGAAGATGATGATGATGAAGAGGAATAATAATAACAACAACAATAATAATAATAATAATAATAATAATAATAATAATAATAATAATAGTAATAACAATTAAAATAATGATGATAATAATAAGAATAATAACAATGATAATAAGAGAAAGAAGAAGAAAAAGAAGAAAAAGAAGAAGAAGAAGGTGAAGAAGAAGAGAAAGAAGAAAAAGAAGAAGAAGAAGAAGTCGAAGAAGTAGAAGAATAAGAAGAATAAGAAAATGAAGAAGAAGAAGAAGCAAAAGAAGAAGAAGAAGAAAAAGAACTTGAAGAAGAAGTAGGACAAGAAGAAGGAAAAGGAGGAGAAGAAAAGAAGAAGAAGAAGTAGAAAAGAAGAAGAAGAAGAAGAAGAAGAAGAAGAGGAAGAAGAAGCTGAAGAAAAGGAAGAAGGAGACAAAGAAGAAGAATAAGATGAAGGAGAAGAAGAGGAGGAGGAAGAAGAAGAAGACAATGAAGAAAATGATGAAGATGAAGAAGAACAAGAAGAAGTAACGATGAAGAAGAAGAATAAGAAGAAGTAGAAGTAGAAGAAG
>JAIUJO010001240.1:72500-80000 GCA_023846275.1 Vanilla planifolia | reverse complement strand
ATGAAGTAGAAGAAGAAGAAGACGAGGAAGAAGTAAAAGAAGAAGAAGAAGAAGAAAAGGAAGAAGAAGAAGAAGAAGAAGAACAAGAATAAGAATAAGAAGAAGAAGACAAGGAAGAAAAAGAAAAAGAAGAAGAAGATGATGATGAAGAAGAATAAGAACTCGAAGAAGAAGAAGAAGAAGAAGAAGAAGAAGAAGAAGACAGAGAAGAAGGAGAAGAAGAACAAGAAATAGAAGATGATGAAGAAGAAGAAGAAAAAGAAGAAGAAGATGATGATGAAGGTGATGATGAAGAAGAAGAAGAAGTAGAAGAGGAGTAAGATGAAAAAGAAGTCAAAGAAGAAGAAGAAGAAGAAAAACAAGATGATGAAGAAGAAGAAGACGAAGAAGAAGAAGAAGAAGTAGAAGAAAAAGAAGACGAAGAAGAAGAAGAAGAAAAGCAAGAAGAAGAAGAAGAAGAAGAAGAAAAAGAAGGGGAAGAAGAAGAGATGAAGAAGAAGAAGAGAAAGAAGAGAAAGAACATGAAGAGGACAAAGAAGAAGAAGAAGATGAAGAAGAGGAAGAAGAAGAAGTAGAAGAAGAAGAAAAAGAAGATGAAGACGAAAAAGAAGGAGAAGAGGAAGAAGAAGAGATGAGGAAGAACAACAGAAAGAAGAGGAAGAAGATGAAGGGGATGAAGAATAAGAAGAAGACGAAGAAGAAGAAGAAGAAGACGAAGAAGAAGAAGAATAGGAGAGAGAAGAAGAAGAAAAAGAAGAAAAGAAGATGAAGAAGGAGATGAAGGAGAAAAGGAAGAAGAATAAGTGGAAGAAGAAGAAGAAGAAGAAGGGGAAGAAGAAGAAAAAGGAGGAGAAGAAGAAGAAGAACAAGAAGAAGAAGAAGAAGGCAACAAAGAAGAAGAAGAAAAAGAAAAAGAAGAAAAAGGTAAAGAAGAAGACGAAGGAGAACAAGAAGAAAAAAAAAAGAGGAAAAGGTAGAAGAAGATGATGAAGCAGAAGAAGAAGAAGACGAAGAAGAAGAAGAAGAAAAAGAGAAGAAGAGGAAGAAGAAGAGGAGGAAGGAGAAGAAGAAAAAGAAGAAGAAGAATAACAAGAGAAAGAAGAAGAAGTAGAAGAAGAAGAAGAAGAATAAGAATAAGAAGAAGAATAAGAAGAAGAAAAACAAGAAGAAGAAGAAGAAGAAGAAGATGAAGAAGACCAAGATGAAGATGAAGAAAAGGAAGATGAAGAAGAAGAAAATGAAGATGTTGATAAGAAAGAAGAAGAAGAAGAAATAACAGACAAAGAAGAAGAAGTCAATGAAGAAGAGGAAAAAGAAGAAGAAGACGAAGAACAAGATGAAGAACAAGAAGCAAAAGAAAAAGAAGAAGAAGAAGCAGAAGGAGAAGAAGGAGAAGAAGAAGAAGAAGAAGAACTAGAAGAAGGAGGAGGTGAAGAAGAAGAAGAAGAAGAAGGACAAGAAGCAGGAGAAGATGAAGAAGAATAAGAAGAAGAAGAAGTAGAAGAAGAACGAGAAGAAGATTAGGAAGCAGAAGAAAAAGAGGAAGAAGAAGGAGAAGAAGGAGAAGAAGAAGAAGAAGAAGAAGAAGCAGAGAAAGAAGAAGAAGAAGTAGAAGAAGAAGAAGAAGAAGAAGAGATGATGATGAAGAAGTAGAAGAAGGGGAAGAAGAATATGAAGAAGAAGAGGAAGAAGAAGATGATTAAGTTGAATAAAAAGATGATGAGGAGGAAGAAGAAGAAGATGAGGAAGAAGAATTAGAATAAGGAGGAGGATAAGAAGAAGAAGAAGAAGAATAAGTAGATGAAGTAGAATAAGTGGAAGAAGGAGAAGAAGAAGAAGAAGAAGAAGAAGAACAAGATGAAGAAGAAGAAAAGAAGACGAAGAAGAAGAAGAAGTAGAAGAAGAGAAGAACAAAAGAAGAAGAACAAACAGATAGAGAGAAAGAACAAGATGAAGACAAAGAAGTGAGAGAAGAAGAATATAAAGAAGAAGAAGAAGAAGAAGAAGAAAACAAAGAAGAAAAAGAGGAAGAAAAAGATGAAGAGTTGGAAGAAAAAGAAAGGGAAGAAGAAGAAGAACATGAAGAAGAAGAAGAAAAATAAGAAGAGACGAAGAAGAGGAAGGTGAAGAAGAGGAATATGAAGAAGGGGAAGAAGAAGAAGAAGAAGAAGAAGATGATGAAGAACAAAAAGAAGAGGATGAAGGAGAAGAAGAAAAGGAAGAAGAAGCAGAAGAAGAAAAAGAAATAAAAGAATAAGAAGAATAAGAATAAGAATAAGAAGAAGAAGAAAAAGAAGAAGAACAAGAAGAAGAAGAAGAAAAAGAAGAAGAAGAAGAAGAAGTAGATGGAGAAGAAGAAGAAGAAGTCAAAGGAGACGAAGATGGTAATGATGGAGAAGAAGAAGAAGAAGAAGAAGAAGAAGATGAAGGCAAAGAAGAAGAAGAAGAAGGAGAAGAAGGCAAAGAAGAAGAGAAAGAAGAAAAAGACTAAGAAGAAGATGAAAACGAAGAGGAAGAGATGAAGATGAAGAAGAAGAAGAAGACAAAGAAGAGAAAGAAGAAGAAGAAGAAGAATTAGAAGAAGAAGAAGATGAAGAAGATGAAGATGAAGGAGAAAAAGAAGAGGAAGAAAAAGTGTAAGAACAAAAAGAAAAGAAAGAAGAAGAAGAAGAAGAAAAAGAAGGAGAAGGAGGAGGAGGAGAAGAAGAAGATAAGGAAGAAGATGTGGAAGAAGAAGAAGAAGTTGAAGAAGAAGAAGATGAAGAAGAAGAAGAAGAAGAAGAAAAAGAAGACTAAGAAGAAGAAGAAAGGGAATAAGAAGAAGAAGAAGACAATGAAGAAGAAGAAAAAAATGAAAGAATGAAGAAGAAGAAGAAGATGAAGAAGAAGAATAAGAAGAAGAATACAAAGAGGAAAAAGAAGAAGGAGAAGAAGAAGATGAGAGGAGGAAGAAGAAGAAGGAGAAGAAGAATAGGAAAAAAAAAGAAGAAGAAGAATATAAGAACAAGAAGATAAAAAGAAGAATAAGAAGACGAAGAAGAAGAAGACAAAGAAGAAGAAGAAATAGAAGAAGAGGAAGAAGAAGAAGAAGATGAAGAAGAAGAAGAAGAAGAAGAAGAAGAATAAAAAGAAAAGAAGAGGAAGAAGAAGATGATGCTGAAGAAGAAGAAGAAGAAAAAGAAGGAGGAGAAGAAGAAGAAGAAGAAGAAGATGAAAAAGAAGTAGTAAAAGAAGAAGAGAAGTAGTAGAAGAAGAAGAAGAAGTAAAAGACGAAGAAGAAGAAGAAGAAGAGAAAAAAAAGAAGATGAAGAAGAAGAATAAGATTAAAAAGAATAAAAGGAAGAGGAAGAAGAAGTAGTGGCAATAGTAATAGTAGTAGAAGAAGAAGAAGAAGAAGAAGAAGAAGGTGATGTTGACGATGAAGATGAAGAAGAAGACAGAAAAAGAAGAGGAAAAAAGAAGAAGTGATAGAAGGAGAAGACGAAGAAGAAGAAGAAGTGGAAGAAGACGAAGAAGAAGTAGAATAAGGAGAAGAAGCAGAAGAAGAAGAAGAAAAAGAAGAAGGAGAAGGAAAAGCAGGAGAAGAAGAAGAAAAAGAAGAAGAAGAAGAAGAAAAAGAAGAAGAAGAAGAAGTAGAAGGAAAAGGAGAAAAAGAAAAAAAAGAAGAATAATAAATATTAGTAGAAGAAGAAGAAGAAGAAGAAGAAGGCAACTAAGAAAAAGAAGAAGAAGAAGAAGCAGAAGGAGAAGAATAAGAAGTAGACAAAGAAGGCTAAGAAGAAGTAGAAAAAAAAGAAGAAGAAAAAGAAGAAGAAGAAGAAGACGAAAAAAGAGGAGAAGAAGAAGAAGGAGAAGGAGGAGACGTAGAAGAAGAAGAAGAAAAAGTAGAAGAAGAAGGAAAGAAGAAGAAGAAGAAGAAGAAGAAGAAGAAAAAGAGGAGGAGGAAGAAAAAGATGGAGAAGGAGAAGAAGAAGAAGAAGAAGAAGGAGAAGAAAAAGTAGTAGAAGAAGAAGAAGAAACAGAACAAGAAGGAGAAGAAGAAAAGGAAGAAGAAGAAGAAGAATAAGAATAAGAAGTAGAAGAAGAAGAAGAAGAAGTATAAGAAGGAAAAGAAGAAGAAGAAGTGGAGGAAGAAGAAGAAGAAGAATAAGTAGATGAACAAAAGGAAGAAGAATTTGTTAAAGGAGAAGAAGAAGAAGAAGAAGAAGAAGACGAAGAAGAAGAAGAACAAGCAGGAGAAGAAGAAGAAGTATAAGTAGTAGAAGAAGAAGTAGTAGAAGAAGTAGAAGAAGGAGAAGAAGGAGAAGGAGAAGGAGAAGAACAACAAGAAGAAGAAGAATAAGAAGAAGAGGATGAATAAGATGTATAAGATGAAGATGTCAAAGAAGAAGAAGAAGAAAATAAGTAGAAGTAAAAGAAGAGGAAGAATAAGATGTAAATGAAGGCAAAGAAGTAGAAGAAGAAGAGAAAGAAGAATAGGAGGAAGAAGAAGAAGATGAATAGGAAGAAGAAGAAGATAATTAAGAAGAAGTAGAAGAAGAAGACAATTAAGAAGATGAAGAACAAGAAGACGAAGAAGAAGAAGACATTGAAGAAGAAGAAGAAGAAGACGAAGAAGGAAAAGAAGAAGAAAAAGATGAAGAACAAGAAGAAAAAGAGGTGGAAGAAGAACAACAATAAGAAGAAGAGAAAGAAGAAGAAGAAGAAGAAGAAGAAGAAGTACAAATGGAAGAAGAAGAAGAATAAGATGAAGAAGATGTGACGAAGAAAAAGAAGGTGAAGGAAAGGATTATAAAGATAAGGAAGAAGAAGAAGAAGAAAAAGAAGAAGAAAAAGGATAAGAACAAGAATAAAATGAAGAAGAAGAAGAAGAATACACATATGAAGGAGAAGAAGAGAAGAAAGCAAAGAAGAGGAAGAAGAAAACGAAGAAGTGTAAAAAGATGAAGAAGAAGAACAACAATTAGATAGTAGGAGAAGAAGAAGAGGAAGAGGAAGAAGTAGAAGAAGAAGAAGAAGTGGAGGAAGAAGGGGAATAATAATAATAATAATAATAATAATAATAATAAGGAGAAGAAGAAGAAAAAAGATGAAGAAGGTAATGATGATTAAGAAGAAGAAGAAGAGGAGGAGGAAGAAGATGAAGAAGAAGAAGAAGAAGAAAAAGAAGATAGAGAAGAAGAAGAGGAAGAAGAAGAAGAATAAGAAGAAGAGGAAGACGAAGTAAAACAGGAGGAAGAAAAAAAGATGAAGAAGACGAAAAATTAGATGCAGAAATACAAGAAGAAGAAGATGATGATGAAGAAAAAGAAGAAGAGACGAAGAAGAAGAAGAAGAGTAAGAAGAGCAAGAAGAGGAATAAGAAGAAGTGGAAGAGGAAGAAGTTGAAGAAGAAGAAGAAGAAGAATAAGAAGGCAAAGAGGAGGAAGAAGAAGAAGAAGAAGAAGAAGAGGAAGAAGAAGATGATAAAGAAGAAGAAGGCAAAGAAGAAGAACAAGACAAAGAACATGAAGATGAAGGGGAAGAAGAACAAGAAGAAAAAGTAAAAGAGGAAGAAGCGGAAAAAGTAAAAAAAGAAGAAAACAAAAGAAGACGACGAAGAATAAGAAAGGGAAAAAAAAAGGAGAAGAGAAAGAAGAAGAAAAAGAAGAAGAAGGAGAAGAAGACGACGACGAAGAAGCTGAAGAAAGGGAAGAAGAAGAAAAAGAAGGAGAAGAAGAAAATAATGATGATGAAGTGTAAAAAGAAGAAGAAGAATAAGTAGTAGAAGAAGAAGAATAAAAAGAAAAGGAAGAGAAGAAGAAGAAGAATAAGAAGATGAAGAAGAAGAAGAAGAAGAACAAGAAACAGAATATAAAAAGAAGAAGAAGATGATGATTAAGAAGAAGAAGACGATGACGAAGAAGAAGAAGAAGACAAAGAAGAAGAAGAAGAAGAAGAGCAAGAAGGAGAAGAAGAAGAAGAAGAAGAAGAAGAAGATGAAGAAGAAGAAGTAGTAATAGAAGAAGAAGAAGTAGTTGAAGAAGAAGAACAAGAAGAAGAAAAAAAGAAGAAGAAGAACAAGAAAAAGAACAAGAGAAAAAGAAGAAGTAGAAGAAGAAGAGAAGTAGAATAAGAAGAACTACAAGACTTATAAAAAGAAGACGTAGAAGAAAAAGAAGAAGAAGAAGAAGAAGAAGAAGTTTAAAAAGAAAATGATGAAGAAGAAGTACTCGTAGTAGTAGTAGAATTAGAAGTAGAAGAAGAAGATGATGATGATGATGATGATGAGGTTGAAGAAGAAGACACAGAAAAAGAAGAGGATGAGGAACAAGCAGAAAAAGAACATGAAGACAATGAAGAAGAAGAAGGAGAACATGGCAAAGTAGAAGAAGGAGATGATGAATAAGAAGAAGAAAAAGAAGATGAAGAAAGAGGAGGAGGAGAAGAAAAAGAAGAAGAAGAAGAAGAAGAAGATGACAAAGAAGAAGAAGAAGAAGAAGAAGAAGAAGAGGAAGAAGAAGAAGAAGTAGTGGCAATAGTTGTATTAGTAGTAGTAGAATAAGAAGAAGAAGAAGGTGATGTTGATGATGAAGATCAAGAAGAAGACAAAAAAGAAGTAATAGAAGGAGAAGAAGATGATGATGAAGAAGAAGAAGAAGAAGAAGACGAAGAAGAAGTAGAATAAGGAGAAGAAGAAGAAGAAGAAAAAGAAGAAGAAGGAGGAGGAAGAGGAGGGGGAGAAGAAGGAAAAGAAGAAGAAGAAGAAGAAAAAGGTGAATAGGAAGAAGGAGAAGAAGAAGAAGAAGAAGAAGAAGACGATGATGATGATGAAAAAAAAAGAAGTTGAAGAAGAAGAAGAGGAAGAAGAAGAGGAAGAGGAAGAAGAAGAAGAAGAAGAAGAAGAAGAAGAAGAAGAGGAAGGAAATGAAGAAGAAGAAAAAGAAGAAGAAGAATAAGTACTAGTAGAAGAAGAAGAAGAAGAACGCAACTAAGAAAAAGAAGAAGAAGAAGAAGCAGAAGGAGAAGAAGAAGAAGTAGTCAAAGAAGTCTTAGAAAAAGTAGAAGAAGAAGACGAAGAAAAAGAAGAAGAAGAAGACAAAAAAGGAGGAGAAGAAGAAGGAGGAGGAGGAGGAGGAGGAGGAGGAGAAGAAGAAGAAGAAGAAGAAGAAGAAGAAGGAAAGAAGAAGATGAAGCAGAAGAAGAAGAAGAAGAAGAAGAAGAAAAAGAGGAGGAAGAAAAAGATGGAGAAGTAGATGGAGAAGGAGAAGAAGAAGAAGTAGAAGGAGAAGAAAAAGCAGAAGAAGGAGAAGATGAGGAAGAAGAAACAGAACAAGAAGGAGAAGAAGAACCAGAAGAAGAACAAAAAGAAGAAGATGAACAAGAAGAAGAAGATGATGATGGAGAAGAAGAAGAAGAAGAAGTAGAAGAAGAAGAATAAGAAGAAGAATTGGAAGAAGAAGACGAATAAGAAGAACAAGAAGATGAAGAAGTGGAAGAAGAATTTGTTGAAGGAGATGA
>JAIUJO010001240.1:67500-70000 GCA_023846275.1 Vanilla planifolia | reverse complement strand
AGAGACAAAGAAGAAGAAGAAGAGTAAGAAGAGCAAGAAGAGGAATAAGAAGAAGTGGAAGAGGAAGAAGAAGAAGAAGAATAAGAAGACAAAGAGGAGGAGGAAGAAGAAGAAGAAGAAGAAGAAGAGGAAGAAGAAGATGAAGAAGATGAAGAAGGCAATGAAGAAGAAGACAAAGAACACGAAGATGAAGAGGAAGAAGGACAAGATGAAAAAGTAAAAGTGGAAGAAGCAGAAAAAGTAAAAGAAGAAGAAGAACATGAAGAAGAACAAGAAGAAAAAGAAGAAAAATAAGATGGTGAAGGAGCAGAAGGAGAAGAAGAAGTGGAAGAAGAAAAATACGAAGAAGAAGAAGTAAAAGAAGACTAAGAAGAAGAAGAAAAAAAAGTCTAAGAATAAGAAGAAGTAGAAGAAGGAGGAGGAGCAGGAGAAGAAAGAGATGAAGAAGAAGAAGGAGAAGAAGGTGAAGGAGAAGGAGTAGAAGATGAAGAAGAAGAAGAAGAAGAAGAAGAAGAAGAGGACGAAAAGAAGTAGAAGACAAAGAAGAAGAAGAAGAAGAAGAAGAAAGAGAAGAAGAACAAAAAGAAGAAGAGAAAGAAGAAGTAAAAGAAGAAGAAGGAGAAGAATAAGACAATGAAGAAGCTGAAGAATGGGAAGAAGAAGAAAAAGAAGGAGAAGAAGAAGATAATGATGATGAAGTGCAAAAAAAGAAGAAGAATAAGTAGTAGAAGAAGAAGATGAATAAAAAGAAAAGGAGAAGAAGAAGAAGAATAATAAGATGATGATGAAGAAGAAGAAGAAGAAGAAGAAGAAGAACAAGAAGTACAATATAAGAGGAAGAAGAAGAAGATGACTAAGAAGAAGAAGAAGAGGAAGAAGAAGAAGAAGAAGAAGAGGAAGAAGAAGAAGAGGATGTTGATGAAGGAGAAGAGGAAGAAGGAGAAGAAGAAGAAGAAGAAGAAGAAAAAGAAGAAGAAGAAGTAGTAATAGTAGTAGTCGAAGAAGAAGAAGTATTAGAAGAACAAGAAGAAGAACAAGAAAAAGAAGTAGAAGTAGAAGAGAAGAAGAAGAAGAAGAAGAAGAAGTACAAGACGTAGAAAAAGAAGATGTAAAAGAAGAAAAAGAAGAAGTTTAAAAAGAAAATGATGAAGAAGAAGAAGTACTCGTAGTAGTAGTAGTAGTAGAAGAAGAAGAAGAAGAAGTAGAAGAAGAAAAAGAAGAAGATGATGATGATGAGGTTGAAGCAGAAGAAGACAAAGAAAAAGAAGAGGATGAAGAACAAGTAGAAAAAGAACAATATGAAGACAATGAAGAAGAAGAAGAAAAAGAACATGGAAAAGTAGAAGGAGATGAAAAAGAAGAAGAAAAAAAAGAAGAGGAAGAAAAACGAGAAGGAGAAGGACAAGTAAGAGGAGGAGAAGAAGAAAAGGAAAAAGGGGAAAAAGAAGAAGAAGGAGGAGAAGAAGAAGAGGAAGAAGAAGATGAACAAAAAGGAGAAAAAGTTGAAGAAGAGAAGAAGAGGAATAAGAAGAGGAAGAAGAAGGAAAAGAAGAAGAAGAAAAAGAAGAAGGAGGAGAAGAAAAAGAAGAAGAAGAAGATGATGATGATGATGAAGATGATGCAAAAGATGTTGAAGAAAAAGAAAAAGAAGAAGAGGAAAAAGAAGAAGAACAACAATAAGAAGAAGATGAAGAAGAGGAAGAAGTAAACAAAGATGTAGAAGATGTGGATGAAGAAGAGGAAGAGGAAGAAGAAGAAGAAGAAGAAGAAGCCAAAGAAGAAGAAAATTAAGGAGAAGTGGAAGAAGGAGAAGAAGAAGAAGAAGAAAAAGAAGAAGAAGAGGAACAAGAAGAAGATAAAGAAGAAGAAGATGAAGAAAAAGAAGATGATGATGAAGGCAAAGAAGAAGGAGAAGAAGAAAAGGGAGAACAAGAAGAAGAAGAAGACAAAGACAAAGATGAAAAAGAAGAAGGAAAAGAAGAAGAAGAAGAAGAAGAAGAAGAACCAACTGGAAAAGAGGAGAACATGAAGTAGTACTAGTATAAGAAGAAGACAATGAGGTCGAAGAAGGATTAGAGGAAGATGTAGAAGAAGAAGATGATCATGAAGAAGCAGAAGAAGCAGAAGAAGGAAACAAAGAAGATGAAGACAAAGAAGAAGAAGAAGAAGAAGAAAAAGACGATAAAGAAAAAGAAGAAGAAGAAGAAGAAGAAGACAACGAAGAAGATGAAGAAGAAGAAGAGCACGAAGAAGTAGAAGAAGAAAAAGAAGAAGAAGAAGAGTAAGAAGAAGACAAAGAATGAAGAAGAAAAAGAAGAAGGAAAAGAAGAAGAAGAAGAACCAGTTGGAAAAGAGGAGAAGATGAAGTAGCACTAGTATAAGAAGAAGAAGACAATGAGGTCAAAGAAGGCTTAGAGGAAGATGTAGAAGAAGAAGAAGAAGACAAAGTGGATAAAGAAGAAGAACAAGAAGAAGGAAACGAAGAAGATGAAGGCGAAGA
>JAIUJO010001240.1:57500-62500 GCA_023846275.1 Vanilla planifolia | reverse complement strand
GTTGAGAAGAAGGAGAAGAACATGAAGAAGAAGAAGAAAAATAGAAGAAGACAAAGAAGAAGAAGACGAAGAAGAAGAGGAAGAAAAAAAGGAGAAGAAGAAGAAGAAGAATAAGCTGAAGAAGAAGAAGAAGAAGAAGTACAAGAAGAAGAAAATGAAGGAGAAGAAGAAGATGATGATGATGATCAAGAAGAAGAAGAAAGGGAAGAAGAAGAAGAAGAAAAAGAAGAAGAAAAAGAGGAAGAGGAAGAAGAAGAAGAAGAAGAAGAAGAAGAAAATGAAGGAGAAGAATAAGATGATGATGATGATTAGGAAGAAGAAAAAGAGGAAGAAGAAGAGGAAGAAGAAGAAGAAGAGGAAGAAGAAGAAGAAGAAGAAGAAGAAAAAGAGGAAGAGGAAGAAGAAGAAGAAGAAGAAGAAGAAGAAAATGAAGGAGAAGAATAAGATGATGATGATGATTAAGAAGAAGAAAAAGAGGAAGAAGAAGAGGAAGAAGAAGAAGAAGAAGAACAACAACAAGAAGAAAAAGAGGAAAAAGAAGAAGAAAGATAAAGTAGAAGAAGTAGAAGAAGAAGAAGAAGAAGAAGAAGAAAATGAAGAAGAAGAAAATGGTTGAGGAGGAGGAGGAGAAGAAGAAGTAGAAGAAAAAGAAGAAGTAGAAGTAGAAGAACAAGAAGAAAAAGAAGATGTTGATGATGATGTTGAAGAAGTAAAAGAAGAAGATGAAGAAGCAGATGATGATGAAGAAGAAGAACTAAACAAAGGAGAAGAAGAAGATGATGACGAAAAGAATAGGAAGAAGAAGAACAAGAAGACGAAGAAGGAAATGAAGAAGAAGAAGAAGATGATGAAGGAGAAGAAGAAGAAGGGGAAGAAGACAGGAAGAAGAAGAAGAAGAAGAAGAGGACAAAGAAGTTCAAAAGAAGAAGAAGAACAAGAAGAAGAACAAGATGAAGAAGAAGAAGGGGAAGTAGAAAAAGATGGAGATGAAAAAGAAGAAGAAGGAGAAGAAAAGTAGAATGAGAAGAAGAAAATGAAGGAGAAGAAGAAGGTGATGATGATAATCAACAAGAAGAAGAAGAGGAAGGAGAAGAAGAAGAAGAAGAAGAAGAGGAAGAAGAACAAGAAGATGAAGAAGAAGAAGAAGAAGAAGAAGAAAGAAAAAAAAGAATAGGAAGAAGGAGAACAAAAGAAAGAAGAAAAAGAATAGGAAGAAGGAGAACAAAAGGAAGAAGAAGAAGAAGATGAAGAAGAAGAAAATCAAGGAGAAGAAAAAGATGAGGATGATGATCAAGAAGAAGAAGAAGAGGAAGAAGAAGAACAAAAATAAGAAGAAGAACAGGAAGAAGAAGAAGAAGAAGAAGATGAAGAAGAAGAACAAGAACAAAAAGAAGAAGAAGAAGAAGAAGAAGAAGAAGAAGAAAAAGCAGCAGCAGCAGAAGAAGAACAAGAAAAAGAGGTAGACGACGAAGAAAAAGAAGAAGAGGAAGAAGAAGAAGAAGTTGAAAAAGAATTAGAAGAAAAGAAGAAGAAGAAGAAGAAGAAGAGGAAGAAGAAGAGGAAGGAGAAGCAAAAGAAGAAGAAGAAGAAGATGAAGAAGAAGAAGAAAAAGAAAAAGAAGGAGAAGAAGAAAGAGGAGAAGAAAAATAAGGAGAAGAAGAAGTTGTTGTAGAAGAAAAAGAAGAAGAAGAAATAAAACAAGAATAATAATAATAATAACAAAAAGAAAACGAAGAAGAAGAGGAAGAATAAGAAGAAGAAGAAGAAGAGAAAGAAGAAGAAGATGAAAATAAATAAAAAGTAGACAAAGAAGGAGAAGAAGAAGAAGATGAAGAATAAGAAAAAGAAGAAGAAGAAGATGAAGTAGTAGTAAAAGAAGAAGGAGAAAAAGTAGAAGTAGAAGAAGAAGAAAAAGAAGAAGTGAAAGAAGAAGATGAAGAAGAAGAAGAAGAAGAAGGAGAGGAAGAAGGAGAAGAAGATGAAGAAGACGAAGAAGAAGAAGAAGAAGAAGAAGAAAACAAACGTGAAGAAGAAGAAGAAGAAAAAGACGAAGAAGAGGAATAAGATGTGGAAGAAAAAGAAGAAGAAGTGGAAGAAGAAGAAGTAGAGGAAGAAGAAGTTGAAAAAGAAGTGACCAAGAAGAAGAGGATGAAGAAGAGGAGGAAGAAGAAAATGAAGAAGAGGAAGAAGAAGGAGAAGACTAGGAAGAGGATGAAGAAGAAGTTGAAGAGGATGAAAGAACAAGAAGGTTAAGAAGACAAAGAAGGTGAATTAGAGAAAGAAAGAGAAGAAGAAGAAGTAGAAGAAGAAAAAGAACAAGAACAAGAACAAGAAGAAGAAGGAAAAGAAGAAGAACAAGAAGCGGAAGATGAAGAGGAACAAGAGGAAGATGTAGAAGACGAGGGAGGAGGAGCAGAAGGAGAAGAAGAAGAAGAACGAGAAAAAGAAGAAGAAGAAGAGGAGGAGGAGGAGGAAGAAGAAGAAGAAGAAGATGAAGAACAAGAAAATGAAGAAGAAGAATAGGATGATGAGGAGGAAAAAGAAGAAGGAGAAGAAGAAGAAGAATAACAAGAAGAAGAGGAAATCGAAGAAGAAGAAAATGAAGAAAAAAAAAAGGGAAGAAGAAGAAGAAGAAGACCAAGAAGTGGAAGAACAAGAAAAGGAAGAAGATGAAGAAGAAGAAAAAGAAAAGAAGGCATCGAAGAAGGGGAAGAAGAGGAGGAAGAGGAAGAAGAAGAAGAAGAAAACGAAGAAGAATTAAAAGAAGGAGAAGAATAATAAGAAGAAAAAGAAGAAGAGAAAAAGCAAGATGAAGAAAATGAAGAAGAAGAAAGCGATAAAACAGAAGGCGGATGAAGAAGAAGAAGACGAAGAAGAAGATGAAGATGAAGAGGAAGATGGAGAAGAAGAAGAAGAATTCGTAGAGGAAGAAGATTTAGAAGAAGAAGATAAAGACGAAGGTGAAAAGACGAAGAAAAATATTAAGTTGAAGAAGAAGAAGAAGAAGAGATGAATATGAAGAAAAGAAAGAAGAAAAATATCATGAAGAGGAAGAAGAAGAAAATGAAGAAGAAGAAGAAGAAGAAGAAGAAAACAGAGAAGAAGAAGAAGAAGAAGGAGAAAAAGAAGAAGATGAACAAGAAGAAGAAGAAGATGAAGAAGAAGACCAGGAAGCAAAAGAAGTAAACAAAGAAGAAAAAGTGCAAGAAGAAGTAGAGAAAGAAGAAAAAGATTACAATGATGATGATGAAGAAGAAGAATAAGAAGAAAGAAGAAGAAGAAGAAGAAGAAGAACAAGACCAAGAAGAGGAAAAAGTAGAAGAAGAAGTGGAAGAGGAAGAAGTACACGAAGAAAAAGAAGACGAAGAAGAAGAAGAAGAAGAGGAAGATGATGAAGAAGAAGAAGGCGACGAAGAAGAAGAAGATGAAGAAGAAGAAGTTGATGATGGCGAAGAAAAGAAGAAGTAGAAGAAAAGGAAGAAGATGAATAAGAAGAAAAATAAAAAGAAGAAGATCAAGAAGAAGAAGAAGAAAAAGAAGAAGTAGAAGATGAAGAAGAAGGAGAAGAAGAAGATGTTTAAGAAGAAGAAAAAAGAAGAAGGCGAATAAGAAGAAGGTTAAGAGGAAGAAGAAGAAGAAGAAGAAGAGGAAAGAGAAGAAGAAGAAGAGGATGAAAAAGAAGAAAAAGAAGAAGAAGAGGAGAAAGAAGAATATAAGAAGTCGAAGGCGAAGGGAAAGAAAACTATGAACAAGGAAAAGAAGAAGAAGATCAAGAAGAGGAAGACGAAGAAGAAGATTAAGAAGAAGTAGAAGAACAAGAAGATGAAGAAGAAGTAAAAGAAGAAGAAGATGATGATGATGATGATTAAGGATGTAGTAGTAGTAGAAGAAGAAGAAGACAAAAAAAAAGGAAGAAGAAGAAGAAGGCGAAGAACAGATGAAGAAAGAGAAGTAGAACAAGAAGAAGATGATGATGAAGATGAAGAGACTAAGTTAAAGAAGAATAAGAGGAATAAAAAGAATAAGAAGATGAAGAAGAGAACGAAGAAGTTGAAGAAGAAGTGGATTAAGAAGAATGTGAAGAAGAAGAAGAAGAAGTAGAAGAAGATGAAGAATGAGAAAAACAAGAAGAAGAAGAAGAAGAAGAAGAAAATGAAAAGGAAGAAGAAGAAGAAGTAGAAGGAGAAGAAGAAAAAGATGAAGAAGAAGAAGAACAAAAGAAAAGGTAACAAAGAAGAAGAAATAGAAGAAGAAATAGAAGAAGAAAGAGAAGAGGAAGAAAAAGAAGAAGAACAGGAGAAGAAGTAGAAGAAGAAGAACCAGAAGAAGATGAAAAAGTCAGGAAGATGAAGAAGAACAAGAAGAAGAGAAAAATAAAGAAGAAGAAGGCGATAATGAAGAGGATGGAGATGAAGAAGATGGAGATGAAGAAGAAGAAGAAGGTGAAGAAGAAGACGAAGATGGAGAAGAAGAAGAAGAAGATGTAGAGGAAGAAGATTTAGAAGAAAAAGATGAAGACAAAGAAGAAGAAGATGAAGAAAAATATGAAGGTTAAGAAGAAGAAGAAGACGTAGAGGAAGAAAAAGAAGAAGAAGAAGTAGTAGAAGAAGAAGAGGATGACAAAGCATAAGATGAAGAAGTAGATGAAGAAGAAGAAGAACAATATAATGATGAAGGAGAAGAAGAAGAAGGAGAAACAGAAAGAGAAGGAGAAGAGGAAGAAGAAGAAGAAGAATAAAAAGAAGAAAAAAATGATGAAGAAGAACAATGCAGATAAGGAGAAGAAGAGTATGAAGAAAAAGATGAAGAAGGAAAGAAGAAGAAGAAGAAGAAGAAGAAGAAGGAGAAGAAGAAGGAGAAGAAGAAGAAGATGGAGAAGAAGAAGAGGGAGAAGAAGAAGAAGAAGAAGAAGAAGAAGAAGAAGAAGAAGAAGAAGGAGAAGAAGAATATGAAGAAGGAGAAGAAAAGTAGAAGAAGGAGAAGCTGATGAAAAAGAAGAA
>JAIUJO010001240.1:37500-50000 GCA_023846275.1 Vanilla planifolia | reverse complement strand
GAGAAGAAGAAGATGAAGAAGAAAAAGAAGAATTAGAAGAAGTAGAGGATGATGAAGGAGAAGAAGAAGATGAAGAGGAGGAGCAAGAAGAAGAATAATAGGAAGAAGAAGAAGAAGAAGAAGATGATGAAGCAGAAGTAGAAGAAGAAGAAGAATAACAAGAACATGTAGGAAGAGAAGAAGAAGAAAAGTACAAGAAGAAGAAGAAGAAAAGACAAAGAAGAAGGAGAAGAAGAAGAAGAATATGGAGAAGAAGAAGAAGCAGAAGAAGAAGAAGAAGAAGAAGAAGAAGAAGAAAAGGAAGAAGATGTAGAAGAAGAAGAACAAGTAAAAGTAGAAGAAGAAGAAGAAGAAGAAAACAAATTAGAAGAAGAAGAATAAGAAGAAGAAAACGAAGAAGAAGAACAAGAAGAAGAAAATGAAGAAGTAGAAGAAGAATAGGTGGAAGAAGAAGTAGAAGAAGAAGAACAAGAATTAGAAGAAGAAGAAGGAGAAGGAAAAGAAGAACAAGAAGTAGAAGAAGAAAAAGAAAGAGAAGAAGGAGAAGAAGAAGAAGAAGAAGAAGAAGAAGATGAAGAAGATGGAGAAGAAGAAGAAGGAGAAGAAGAAGAAGGAAAAGAAGAAGAAGAAGAAGAAGAAAAAAATGAAGAAGAAAAGGAAACAAAAGATGATGAAGAAGAAGAAGAAGAAAAAGAAGTAGAATAAGAAGAATAAGAAAAAGAAGAAGAAGAAGATGATGAAGAAGAAGAATAATAAGTAGAGGTGGTAGAAGAAGAAGAAGAAGAAGAAGAAGAAGAATCAAAAAGAAAAGAAGAAGAAAATTGAAGATAAAGAAGAAGAAGGCGAAGACAAAGAAGATGAAGATAGAGAACAGAAAGAGAAAGAAGATGACAAAGAAGAAGTAGTAGAAGAAGAAGAAGAAGTAGACAAAAAAGACAAAGAACATGAAGACAAAGAAGAAGAAGAATAAGAATAAGAAGAAGAAAAAGAAGAACAAGAAGTTGAAGAAGTTGAAGAAGAAGAAGAAGTAGAAGAAGATGAGGAAGAAGAAGAAGAAGAAGAAGAAGAGGAAGACGAAAAAGTAGGAGTAGAAGAAGAAGGAGAAGAAAAAGATGAAGAAGAAGAAGATGAAAAAGAAGAAAATGAAGAAGTAGAAGTAGAAGAAGAATAAGAAGAAGAAGAAGAAGGAGAAGAAGGAGAAGGAGAAGAAGACGAGGAAAATGATGAGGAAAAAGAAAAAATAGAAGAAGAAGTAGACGAGGAAGAAGTAAAAGAAGAATAAGATGAAGAAAAAGAAGAAGAAGAAGAAGAAGAAGAAGAAGAAGATGAAGAAGAAGAAGAAGAGGAAAAAGAAGAAGATAAGAAAAAGAAGAAGGTGAAGAGGAAGAAGACAAATAAGAAGAAAAAGATGAACATGAAAATGAACAAGAAGGCAAAGAAGAAAACAAAGAAAAAAATGAAGACAAAGAAGAAGAAGGACAAGAAAGAGAAGGGGATAATGATGATGATTATAAAGAAGGAGGAGGAGATGAAGAAGAAGAAGAAGACGAGGAAGATGAAGTAGAAGAAGAAGAAGAAAAAGTGGAGGAGGAGGAAGGAGAAGAAGAAGAAGAAGAAGAAGAAGAAGAAGAAGAAGAAGAAGAAGAAGATGGAGAAGGAGAAAAAGACGAAGAAGAAGCAGAAGAAGAACAAGCAGAAGAAGAACAAGAAAGAAAAATATAAGAAGAAGAAGAAGAAGATGAAGAAAATGAAGAAGAAAAAAGCAATGACAAGAAGAAGAAGAAGGAGAAGGAGATGAGGAAGATGATGATGATGACGATGACGATGATTAAGAGGGAGAATAACAAGAAGATGGAGAAAAATTAGATGTATACTAGTAAGAAGACATCAAAGAAGAAAAGAGAGCAAAAAGAGGAAGAAGAAGAAGTTGAAGAAGAAGAAGAGGAAGAAGAAGCAGAAGGAGGAGAAGAAGATAAGGAAGGGAAAGAATAGCAAAATGAAGAAGAAGAGGAAGAAGAAGATGATGATGAAGAAGAAGAAAAAGAAGAAGATGAAGAAGAAGAAGATGACAAAGAAGAAGAAGAAGAAGAAAAATAAGAAGAAGAAGAAAAAGAAGAAGAAGATGAACAAAGAGGAGAAGAATGAGAAGAAGTAAAAGAAGAAGAAGAAGATGAAGAAAAAGAAGAAAAAGAAGAACAACAAAGAGAACACAAAGAAGAAGAAGAAGAGAAGGAGGAAAAAGAAGAAAATAAAGAAAAAGAAATAGAAGAAGAAGCAGAAGAAGGAGAAGCATTAACAGAAGAAGAAGATGAAGAAGAAGAAGAATATGGTGATGATAAAAAAGAAGAAGAAGAAGAAGAAGATGAAGAAGATGATGAAAGAGAAGAAGAAGAAGAAGAAAAAGGCAAAGAATATGAAGATGAAGAAGAAGTAGAAGGAGAAAATGGAGAAGAAGTAGAAGAAGAAGAAAGAAAAGAAGAAGAATAAGAAGAAGAAGAACATGTAGAAAAAGAAGAATAGACAAAGAAGAAGAAGATGAAGAAGTGGAAAAAGAAGAAAAGGAAGAAGAAGAAGAAGAAGAAGATGACGACGGAGAAAAAGAAGAAGGCAAAGAAGAGGAAGAAGTAGGAGAAGAAGAAGAAGAAGAAGAAGAGGAAGAAGAAGAAGAAGAATAAGAAGAAGAAGAAGAAGAAGGAGAACAGTAAGAATAAGAAGAAAAGAATAAGAAGAAAAAGAAGTAGAATAAGAAGAACAAGAAAAAGAAGAAGAAGAAGAAGATAAAGAAGAAGAAGAATAAGAAGAGGGTGTAGAAGAAGAAGAAGAAGAAGAAGAACAATCCAAAGGAGAAGAAGAAGAAAATTGAAAGTAAAGAAGAAGACAAAGACAAAGAAGATGAAGACAAAGAATCGAAAGAGGAAGAGGATGACGAAGAAGAAATAGAAGAAGGAGAAGAAGACGAAGAAGGCGAAGAAGATGAGGAATATGAAGACGAAGAAAAAGAAGAAGAAGAACAAGAAGAAGAACAAGAAGAAGAAGAAATTGAAGAAGAAGAAGAAGTAGAAGAAGATGAGGAAGACGAAGAAGAAGAAAAAGAAGAAGAAGAGGAAACAAACAAGTAGAGGAAGAAGGAGTAGAAGAAGAAGGAGAAGAAAGAGATGAAGAAGAAGAAGAAGTGGAAGAAGAAGAATATGAAGAAGAAGTAGTAGTAGAAGAAGAACAAGAAGGAGAAGAAGGAGAAGAAGAAGAAGAAGATGATGATGAGGAAGAAGACGAAATAGAAGAAGAAGTAGAGGAGGAAGACGTAGAAGAAGAATAAGATGAAGAAAAGGAAGAAGAAGAAGAATATTAAGAAGAAGAAGAAGAAGATGGTAATGAAGAAGAAGAAGAAGAGGAAAAAGAAGAAGATAAGAAAAAGAAGAATGTGAAGAGAAAGAAGATTAATAAGAAGAAAAAGAAGAACAAGAAAACAAACAAGTAGAAAATTAAGAAAAAGAAGCATAAAAAGAAGAGAAAGAAGAAGAACAAGGAGAAGGAGATGATGACGATGATGATGAAGAAGAAGAAGGAGGAGGAGACAAAGAAGAGGAAGAGGAAGAAGAAGTAGTAGTAGTAGTAGTAGTAGAAGAAGAAGAAGAAGAAGAAGAAGAAGAAGAACACGAAGAAGATGAAGAAGAAAAAGAAGAAGAAGAAGATGAAGAAGAAGATGAAGAAGAAGAGGGGCAGGAAGGAGAAGAAGAAGAAAAAGGAGAAGGAGAAAGAGATGAAGAAGAAGCAGAAGAACAAGTGGAAGAAGGAGGAAAAGAAGAAGAAGAAGAAGAATAAGATGATGAAGAAGAATAAAAAGCAATGACAAGAAGAAGAAGAAGGATCGCAAGAAGAAGAAGATGAAGAAGTAGAAAAAAAGGAAAACAAAGAACAAGATGACAAAGATGAAGAAGACAATAGAGAGGAGGAAGAAGAAACATTGGAAGAAGAAGAAGACGAAGAAGAAGAAGAAGAACAAGAAGAAGAATAAGAAGGAGAAGAAGAAGAAGAAGAAGGCAAAGATGAAGAACAAGAAGAAAAAGACAAAGAAGAGGAAGAATAAGAAGTGAAAGAAAATGAAGATGAAAAAGAAAGAGAAGAAATAGAAGAAGAAGAAGAACAAGAACAAGAAAAAGAAAAAGAGGAAGAAAAAGAAGGCAAAGGAAAAGTGAAATGGATAAAGATGAAAAAGTTGAAGAAGAGGAAAAAGAAGAAGATGAAGAAGGAGAAGAAGAAAAAAAAGTAGATGATGATGATTATGATGAAGAGGGAGAAGAAGAAGAAGATGGAGAAGAATTAGATGTAGGCTAGTAAGAAGAGGACAAAGAAAAAGAAAGAGCAAGAAGAGGAAGAAGAAAAAGTTTAAGAAGAAGAAGAGGAAGAAGAAGAAGGAGATAGGGGAGAAGAAGATAAAGAAGGGAAAGAATAGGAAAATGAAGAAGAAGAGGAAGATGATGATGATGATGAAGAAGGAAAAAAAGGCAAAGAAGGAAAGAAGAAGAAGAAGAAGAAGAAGAAGTAGAAGAAGGTGAAGAAGAAGAAGATGACGATGATGATGATGATGAAGAACATGAAGAAGAAGAAGAAGGATGGGAAGAAGAAGAAGAGTAATAAGAAGAAGAAGAGTAAGAAGAAGTAGAAGAAGAAGAAGAAGAAGAAAAAAGAAAAAAAAAAGAAGAAGAAGAGGAAGGACGAGTAGGAGGAGAAGAAGAAGAAGGAGGTGGAGAAGGAGAAGTAGAAGATGATCAAGAAGCAGAAGAATTGGAAGATGTAGAGGATGACGAAGGGCAAGAAAAAATGGAGGAGTAGTACGGAGAAGAAGAACAAGAAGAAGAAAATGAAAAAGAAGAACAAAAAGAAGAATAAGAAGAGGAAGAAGAAGTCGAAGAAAAAGAAGAAGAAGAAGACGAAAGAGAAGCAAGAGAAGAAGAAGAAGAAGAAGAAGAAGAAGGAGATTAAGAAGAAGAAGATGAAGAAGAGGAAGAAGAAGAAGAAGAGGAGGAAGAAGAAAAAGAAGAACTACAGAAAGAAGTAGGAGGAAGTGGGGAAGAAGAAGTAGAACATAAAGACGAAGAAGAAAAAGTTCAAGAATAAAAAGAAGAAAAGGAAGAACAAGAGGAAGAAGAAAAAGAAGAAGAAGAAGAAGAGGAGGAAGAAGAAGAAGAAGAGGAAGAAGAAGAAGATGATGATGATGATGAAGAAAAAGAAGTAAAAGAAGAAAAAGAAGAAGTAGAAGAAGAAGATGAAGAAGGAGGAGGAGGAGGAGGAGGAGGAGGAGGAGAATAAGAAGAAGAATAAGAAGAAGAAGAAGGAGAAAATGAAAAGAAGAAGAAGTAAAAGAAGAAGAAGAAAAGAGAGAGAAGAAGAAGAAGAAGAAGAAAAAGAAGAAGAGACGAAGAAGAAGAAGAAGAAGACGAAGGAGAAAAAGAAGTAGAAGAAGAAGGAGAAGAAGAAGAAGAAGAAGAAGAAGATGATGATGATGAAGAAGAACAAGAAGAAGGCAAAGAAGAAGTAGTAGAAGAAGAAGACGAAGTAGGGAAAGAAGAAGAAGAACAACAAGACAAAAAAAAGGAAGAAGAAGAAGAGAAGGAACAAGAAAAGGTAGAGTTAGAAGAAGAAGAAGAAGAAGAACAAGAAAATGGAGAAGAAGTAGAAGAAGGAGAAGAAGAAGATGAAGAAGAAGAGACGAAGAAGAAGAAGAAGGTGAAGAAGAGGAAGAGGTAGAGGAAGAAGAAGAAACTAATGAGGAAGAAGAAGAAGATGAAGAGAAGGAAGAGGAAGAAGAAGAAGAAGATGATACTGAAAAGAGGAGGAAGAAGAAGAAGGCGAAGAAGATGAAGATGAAGATGAAGAAGAAGAAGAAGAAGTTGTAGGAGTAGGGGAAGAAGAAGAATAATAGGAATTAGAAGAAGAAAAGAAAGAAGAAGAAGAAAAAGAAAAAAAATAAGAAGAAGAAGAAGCAGAAGAAGAGGAAGAAGAGCAAGAAGAAGAAGAAGAAGAAGAAAAAGAAGAAGAAGAATAAGGAGGAGGAGGAGGAGGAGGAGGAGGAGAAGAAGAAGAAAAACAAGAAGAAGGCGAAGAAGAGGAACAAGAAAAGGAAAAGGAAGAACAAGATGACAAAGATTAAGAACAAGAAGAGGAGGCAAAAGAAGAAGAAGAAGTGGAAGAAAAAGATGAAGAAGAAGATGAAGAACAAGAAGAAGTAAAAGATGATGAAGAAGAAGAAGAAGTAGAAGAAGGTAAAGATGATGAAGACAAAGCTAAAGTAAAAGAAGAGGAAAGAGTTGAAGTGAAAGAAGTAGAAGAGAAAGAAGAAGAAGAAGAAGTAGTAGAAAAGGGAGAAGAAGCTGAAGAAAAATTGAAAGGGATAAAGATGAAGAAGACGAAGAAGGGGAAGAAGAAGGAAGTGATGAAGATGAAGAAGACGAAGAAGAAGAAGATGAAGATAATAAAGAGGAAGAAGAAGAGGATGAAGAAGAATTAGATATAAACGAGTAAGAAGAGGGAAAAGAAGAAGAAGAAGAAAAAGAAGAAAGAGAAGAAGAAAAATTGGAAAAAGAAGAACAGGAAGAAGAAGAAGAAGAAGAAGAATAATGAAATTAAGAAGAAGAAGATGATGATGATGATGTTCAAGAGGTGGAAGAAGAAGAAGATCAAGAAAAAAAAGTTGATAAAGAAAAAGAAGAAGAAGAAGAAGAAAAAAAGATGAAGATGAAAAAGAAGAAGAAGAAGACAAAGAACTTGAAGAAGAAGAAGAAGAAGAAGAGGAAGAAGAAGAATAATATTAATAAGATGATGATGAAGAAGAAGAAGAAGAAGAAATATAAGAAGAAGAAGAAGAAGAAGAAGAAAGTGAAGAAGAAAAAGAAGAACAACATGAAGAAGATGAAGAAGAAGAAGAAGAAGAGGAATAAGAAGAAGAAGAACAAGAAGATGTTGATGATGATGAAGAAAAAGAACCTGAAGAAGAAAAAGAAGAAAAATAAGAATAGGAGGAAGAAGAAGATGATAGTGGAAAGCAGAAGAAGAAGAAGAAGAAGTGGAATGAAATGAAGAAGTAAATAGGATTAGGTGATGAAGATGAATAATAAGAATAAGAAGAAGAAGAGAAAGAAGAAGAAAAAGAAGAAGAATAAAAAGAAGAAGCAGAAGAAGAGGAAGAAGAGTAAGAAGAAGAAGAAGAAGAAGAAGAAGAAGAAAAACAAGAAGAAGAAGAAAAAGAAGAAGAAGAATGAGGAGGAGGAGGAGGAGGAGGAGGAGATGAAGTAGAAAATCAAGAAGAAGGCGAAGAAGAGGAAGAAGAAAAGGAAAAAGGAAGAACAAGATGACAAAGATGAAGAACAAGAAGGAGAGGCAAAAGAAAAAGAAGAAGTGGAAGAAAAAAAATGAAGAAGATCAAGAACAAGAAGAAGTAAAAGATGAAGAAGAAGAAGAAGAAGAAGAAGAAGAAGTCAAAGATGATGAAGACAAAGATAAAGTAAAAGAAGAGGAAAAAGCAAAGTGAAAGAAGAAGAAGAGGAAGAAGAAAAAGAAGAAGAAGGAAAGGAAAAAGAAGGTGAAGAAAAAGTGAAAGGGATGAAGATGAAGAAGATGAAGAAGGGGAAGAAGAAGCAAGTGATGAAGATGAAGAAGACGAAGAAGAAGAAGATGAAGATGATGAAGAGGAAGAAGAAGAGGTTGAAGAAGAATTAGATGTAGACGAGTAAGAAGAGGGAAAAAAGAAGAAGAAGAAAAAGATGAAAGAGATGAAGAAAAATTGGAAGATGAAGAACAAGAAAAAGAAGAAGAAGAAGAAGAAGAAGAATTATGAAATTAAGAAGAAGAAGAAGAAGAAGAAGAAGAAGATCAAGAAAAAGAAGTGGACGAAGTAGAAGAAGAGGAAGGCAAAAAAGATGAAGATGAAAAGGAAGAAGAAGAAAGACGAAGAACTTGAAGAAGAAAAAGAAGAAGAGGAAGAAGAAGAATAATAATAATAAGATGAAGAAGAAGAAGAAGAAGAAGAAATATAATAATAAGAAGAAGAAGAAGGAAGAGAAGAAGAAGAAGAAGAAGAAGAAGAAAATGAAGAAGGAAAAGAAGAACGAGAAGAAGAAGAACAAGAAGAAGAAGAACAAGAAGAAGAAGAAGGAGAGGAATAACAAGAAGAAGAAGAAGGAGAGGAATAACAAGAAGAAGAAGAAGATGATGAAGAAAAAGAACATGAAGAAGAAAAGATGGAAAATAAGAAGAGGAGGAAGAAGAAGATGATAGTGAAAAGAAGAAGAAGATGAAGATGAAGATGAAGAAGAAGAAGAAGAAGTGGGATAAGAAGAAGTAGTAGGAGTAGGGGAAGAAGAAGAAGAATAACAATTAGAAGAAGAAGAGCAAGAAGAAGAAGAAAAAGAAAAAGAATGAGAAGAAGAAGAAGCAGAAGAAGAGGAAGAAGAGTAAGAAGGAGAAAAAGAAGAAAAAGAAGAAGAAGAAGGAGGAGGAAGAGGAGGAGGAGAAGAAGAAGAAGAAGAAAAACAAGAACAAGGTGAAGAAGAGGAACAAGAAAAGGAAAAGGAAGAACAAGATGACAAAGATGAAGAACAAGAAGGAGAGGCAAAAGAAGAAGAAGAAGAAGGAGAAGTGAAAGAAAAAGATTAGGAAGAAGATGAAGAACAACAAGAAGTAAAAGATGAAGAAGAAGAAGGAAAAGATGATGAAGATAAAGATAAAGTAAAAGAAGAAGAAAAAGCAAAAGTGAAAGAAGAAGAAGAAGAAGAAGAAGAGGAAGAAGAAGAAGAAGAAAAAAAAGAAGAAGGTGAAGAAAAAGTGAAAGGGATGAAGATGAAGAAGACAAAGAAGGGGAAGAAGAAGGAACTAATGAAGATGAAGAAGATGAAGAAGAAGAAGAAGAAGAAGAAGAAGATGAAGATGATGAAGAGGAAGAAGAAGAGGTTGAAGAAGAATTAGATGTAGATGAGTAAGAAGAGGGAAAAGAAGAAGAAGAAAAAGAAGAAAGGGAAGAAGAAAAATTGGAAAAAGAGGAACAGGAAGAAGAAGATGAAGAGGAAGAACAATGAAATTAAGAAGAAGAAGAAGATGATGATGATGTTGAAGAGGTGGAAGAAGAAGAAGATCAAGAAAAAGAAGTGGACAAAGAAGAAGAAGAAGAAGAAGATAAAAAAGATGAAGATGAAAAAGAAGAAGAAGAAGATGAAGAACTTGAAGAAGAAGAAGAAGAAGAAGAAGAAGAAGAGGAAGAAGAATAATATTAATAAGATGAAGAAGAAGAAATATAAGAAGAAGAAGAAGAAGAAGAAGAATAAGAAGAAGAAGAAGAAGAAAATAAAGAAGAAAAAGAAGAAGAAGAAGAAGAAGAAGAGGCAGAAGAAAAGGAATAAGAAGAAGAAGAAGAAGGAGGTGATGATGAAGAAAAAGAACCTAAAGAAGAATAAGAAGAAAAATAAGAAGAGGAGGAAGAAGAAGATGATAGTGAAAAGAAGAAGAAGAAGAAGAAGAAGAAGACGAAGAAGATGAAGATGAAAATGAAGAAGAAGAAGTGGAATCAGAAGAAGCGGAAGTAGTAGGAGTAGGTGAAGAAGAAGAATAATAAGATTTAGAAGAAGAAGAAGAGAAAGAAGAAGAAGAAAAAGAAAAAGAATAAGAAGAAGAAGAAGCAGAAGATGAGGAAGAAGAGTAAGAAGAAGAAAAAGAAGAAGAAGAGCAAGAAGGAGGAGGAGGAGGAGGAGGAGAAGAAGAAGAAGAAGAAAAACAAGAAGATGGCAAAGAAGAGGAACAAGAAAAGGAAATGGAAGAACAAGATGACAAAGATGAAGAACAAGAAGGAGAGGCAAAAGAAGAAGAAGAACAGGTGGAAGAAAAAGATGAAGAAGAAGATGAAGAACAAGAGAAGTAAAAGAAGAAGAAGAAGAAGAAGGCAAAGATGATGAAGACAAAGATAAAGTAAAAGAAGAGGAAAAAATAGAAGTGAAAGAAGAAGAAGAGGAAGAAGAAGAAGGTGAAGAAAAAGGAGAAGAAAGTGAAGAAAAAGTTAAAGGGATGAAGATGAAGAAAAGGAAGAAGGGGAAGAAGAAGGAAGTGATGAAGATGAAGACGATGAAGAAGAAGAAGATGAAGATGATGAAGAGGAAAAAGAAGAGGTTGAAGAAGAATTAGATGTAGATGAATAAGAAGAGGGAAAAGAAGAAGAAGAAGAAAAAGAAGAAAGGGAAGAAGAAAATTTGGAAAAAGAACAACATGAAGAAGAAGAAGAAGTGGAAGAATAATGAAATTAAGATGAAGAAGAAGAAGATGATGATGATGATGTTGAAGAGGTGAAAGAAGAAGAAGATAAAGAAAAAGAAGTGGACGAAGAAGAAGAAGAAGAAGACAAAAAAGATGAAGATGAAAAAGAAGAAGAAGAAGACGAAGAACTTGAAGAAGAAGAAGAAGAAGAAGAGGAAGAAGAATAATAATAATAAAAAGATAAAGAAGAAGAAGAAGATGAAGAAGAAGAAATATAACAAGAAGAAGAAGAAGAAGGAAGAGAAGAAGAAGAAGAAGAAGAAGAAGAAGTAGAAAATGAAGAAGAAAAAGAAGAACAATGAGAAGAAGATGAAAAAGAAGAAGAAGAAGAAGATGATGATGATGAAGAAGAAAAAGAACCCGAAGAAGAAAAAGAACTCGAAGAAGAAAAAGAAGAAAGATAAGAAAAGGAAGAAAAAAAGTTGAAGAAAAAGAAGAAGGAGAAGAAGAAGAAGTCGATGATGAAAAAGAAAGCGAAGAAAAAGGAGAAGAAGAAGAAGATAAAGGAGGAGGAGGAGGAGGAGGAGAAGAAGAAGAAGAAGAAGAAGAAGAAGAAGAAGGAGAAGGAGAAGAAGAAGAAGAAGAGGTACAAGAAGAAAAAGAAGAAGATGATGATGATGAAGAGAAAGAAGAAGAAGAGAAAAAAGAAGATGATGATGAAGAAAAACAAGAAGAGATAAAGAAGAAGAAGAAGAGATAAAGAAGAAGGAGAAGAAGAAGAACAAGAAGTGGAAGAAGAAGAACAACGAGAAGAAGTTGTATAAGAACAGGAAGAGAAAGGAGAAAATGAAAGAGAACAAGAAAATGAGGAAGAAGAAGAAGAAGGAGAAGATAAAGAAGATGAAGAATAAAATGAAAAAGAAGTAGAAAAAGAAGAAAAGTTGAAGAAGAGGAAGAAGAAGAAGAAGAAGAAAAAGAACAAGGAGGAAGAAGAAGAAGAAGAAGAGGAAGATGAAGGAGGAGGTGGAAGAGGAGAAGAAGAAGAAGAAGAAGACGAAGAAGCAAAAGAAGAAGAAAATGTTGAAGAAGATGAAGGGAAATAAGAAGTGAATAAGAAGAAGAAGAAAAAGAAGAAGAAGAAAAAGAAAGAAGAAGAAGAAGAAGAAGACGAAGAAGAATATTATGGATGAGAAGAGGAAGAAGTAGAGGAAGATGTTGGAAAAGAAAAAGAAAAAAGTGGACGAACATGAAGAAGAAGAAGAAGAAGAGAAGAAGAGAAGAAGAAAAAGCAGAAGAAGAGAAGAAGAAGAAGAAGAAGAAGAATAGGAAGAAGAGGAAGAACATGAAGACGGAGAAGAAGAAGAAGACGAAGAAGAATATGGCAAAGAGGAAGAACTAGAAGGATAAGAAGAAAAAAAAAGATGAAAAAGGAGAAGAAGAAGAAGAAGAAGAAGAAGAAGAAGAAGAGGAAGATGAAGAAGATGAAGGCAAAGAACAAGAAGAAGTAGAAGAAGATGAAGAAGGAGAAGAAGAAGAAGAAGAAGAAGCAGAAGAAAAAGTAGAAAAAGAAGAGGAAGATGAGGAAGAAGAAGTAGAAGAAGAAGAAGGAGGAAAAGAAGAAGAAGAAGGAGAAGAAGAAGAAGAAGAAGAAGAAGAGTAACAAGAAGAAGAAGAAAGCGAAGAAGAAGAAGAAGAAGACGAAGAAGAAGAGGAAGAAGAAGAAGAAGAAGAAGAAGAAGAAGAACAAGAAGTGGAAGAAGGGAACGAGAAGAAGTTGAATAAGAACAGGAAGAGAAAGAAGAAAATGAAAGAGAAGAAGAAGATGAGGAAGAAGAAGAAGAAGAAGAGAAGAAGAAGACAAAGAAGATTAGAAATAAGAAGATGAAGTAGAAGAAGAAGAACAAGAAGAAGATGATGAAGAAGATGAAGAAGAAGAAGAAGAAGAAGAAGAACAAGGAAGAAGAAGAAGCAGAAGAAGAAGAAGAAGATGAAGGAGGAGGTGGAAGAGGAGAAGAAGAAGAAGAAGACGAAGAAGCAAAAGAAGTAAATGATGAAAAAAAAAGTGGAAGAAGAAGAAGAAGAGAAAGAAGAAGATGAATAAGAAGAAGAAGAAGAAGATGAAGATGAAAAAGAAGAAGAAGAAAAAAAAAGAATAAGAAGGAGAAGAAGAAGGCCAAGAAGAGGAAAATGTAGAGGAAGAACAAAAGGAAGGGGAAGAAGAACATGAAGAAAAAGAAGACGAAGAAGGAGAAGAAGAAGAAAAA
>JAIUJO010001240.1:17500-32500 GCA_023846275.1 Vanilla planifolia | reverse complement strand
AAGAAGAAGAACCAAAAGAAGTAGTAGACAAAGAAGAAGAAGAAAAGGAAGAAGAAGAAGAAAAAGAAGAAGAAGAAGTCGAAGAAGAAGAAGAAGAAGAGGAAGAGAAAGAAGAAGAAGGTGAAGAAGAATATAAAGAAGAGAAAGAAGAAGAAGAAGACGAAAAAAAAAGAAGATCAAGAAAACAAAAAAGTTGAAGAAGAAGATGGATAAGAAATAGAGGAAGAAGTACATGAATAAGAAGAAGTTGAAGAAGAAGAAGAAGAAGAAGAAGAAGATGAAGAAGTCGAAGAAGAAGAAGACATAGAAGAAGAAGAGGCAGAGGACGAAGATGAAGAAGATGAAGGCTTAGAAGAAGAAGAAGAAGAAGATGAAAAAGAAGAAGAAGAAGATAAAAAACAAGAAGAAGAAGAACCAAAAGAAGTAGTAGACAAAGAAGAAGAAAAAGAATAAGAAGAAGAAAAGGAAGAAGAAGAGGAAGAGGAAGAGGAAGAAGAAGAAGAAGAAGAAGAAGACGAAGACATGAAGAAGAAGAACGAAAAGAGATTTTTTTTATGAAAAACAAAAAGAAGAAAAGAAGAAAAGAAGAAGAAGAAGAAGAAGAAGAAGAAGAAGAAGAAGAAGTCAAAGAAGGAGAAGAACAAGAAGACAGAAAAAAGGAAGAAGAAGAACAAGAAGAAGAAGAAAAAGAAGAAGTGGAAGAAGTAGAAGAAGAAGAAGAAGAAGAAGAAGAAGAAGTAAACAAAGATTAAGAGACGAAGAAGAAGAAGACTTAGAAAACAAAGTTGGAGAAGAGGAGGAAGAAGAAGAAGAAGAATAAGAAGAAGAAGATGATGAAGAAGATGAGGAAGAAGATGAAGAACAAGGGGCGGAAGAAGAAGAAGTCAAAGAGGAAGATGAAGAAAAGGAAGAAGAAGATGATGAAGAAGAGGAAGAAGAAGAAGTAGGAGAAAAAGATGAATGAAGAAGAAGAAGCAGAGGAAGAAGGAGAAGAAGGAGAAGAAGAAGAAAAAAAGAGAAAGAAAAAGATGATGAAGAAGAAGAAGAAGAATAAGGAGAGGTAGAAGAAGAGGAAGAAGATGAAGAAGAAGAAGGAGAAGAAGAATAAGTAGAAGAAGTAGAAGAAGAAGAAGTAAAAGAAAATGGAGAAGAAATGGAAGAACAAGATGAAGAAGAAGTGCATGACAAAGCAAACAAAGAAGAGAAAGAAAAAGAAGAAGAACAAAAAGAAGAAGTAGTAGATGGAGAAGAATAATAAGAACTATAAGTAGAAGAAGAAAAAGAAGTAGAAGAAGAAGAAGTAGAATAAGAAGAAGAAGAAGAGAAGAAGAAGAAGAAGATGAAGAAGAAGAAGAAGATGACGAAGAAGAAGACGAAGAAGAAAATGATGAAGAAGAAGAATACGAATAAGAAGAAGAAGAAGAAGTAGAAGAAGGCAAAGAAGGCAAAGACAAAGAAAAAGAAGAGGACGACGAAGAAAAGGTAGTGGAAGAACAATAAAATGAAGAAGAAGAATAATAATAATAGTAAGAAGAAGAAGAAGAACAAGAAGAATAAGAATAAGTATAAGAACATGTATAAGGATAAGATGAATAAGAAGAAGAAGAAGAAGAAGAGGAAGAAGAAGAAGAAGAAACAAAAAGGAAGACAAACAAGACAAAGATGAAGAAGGAGAGAAAGAAGAAGAAGAAGAAGAAGACAAAGAAGAAGAACAAGACAAAGAACAACAAGAAGAAGAAGAGGAAGAAGAAGAAAAAGAAGAAGAAGATGATGAGAAGATGAAGAAGAAGAATTGGGCAATAGGAAGAAGAAGAGATGGAAAAACAAGAAGAAGATGAAGAAGGAGGAGAAGAAGAAGAAGAAAAAAATAAGCAGTAGAAGAAGAAAAAGTAAAAGAAGAAGAAGTAAAGGAAGAAGAAGAAAAAGAAGTAGTAGATAAAAAAGAAGGAGAAAAAGAAGAAGAAGAAGAAGAAGAAGAAGAAAAAGAAGAAGATGAAGGAGAGGACGAAGATTAAGAAGAAGATGAGGAAGATGAAGAAGAAGTAGAAGAAGAAGAAGAAGAGGAAGGAGAAAAAGAAGAAGAAGAAGAAGAAGAATAATAATAAGAACAAGAAGAAGAAGACAAAGAAGTAGAAGAAGAAGAAAAAGAAGAAGGAGAAGAAGAAGAAGAAGAAGTACAGAAAGAAGAAGACGAAGAAGTAGAAGAAGGAGAAGAAGAAGTAGAAGAATAATAATAATAATAATAATAATAATAATAATAAGAAGATGATGAAATGGAAGAAGAAGAATAATAAAAAGATGATTATGAAGAAGAAGAAGAAGAATGAAAAAAAAGAATAAGAATAAGAAGAAGAAGAAGAAAAAGAAGAAGAAGGCAAAGAAGAAGAATAAGAAGAAGAATAATAATAATAAGAAGAAGAATAAGGAGTTTAAGATGTAGAAGAAGAAGAAGTAGAAGGAGAAGAAGAGGAAGAAGAAGAAGATTAACCTGTTGAAGTAGAAGAAGAAGAAGAAGAAGATGTAGGAGTGGAAGAAGAAAAAGAAAAAGAAGAAGAGGAAGAAGAAGAAGAATTCGAAGTAGAACAAGAAGAAGAAAAGGATGAAGAAGACAAAGAAGAAGAAGAAGAAGAAGAAGAAGAGAAGAAGAAAGAAGAAGTAGAAGAAGAAGAAGAAGAAGAAGATGATGATGATGATGATGATGAAGAAGAAGAAGACGAGCAAGAAGTAAAAGAAAAGAAGAAGAAGAAGAGGAAGAAGAAGAAGAAGATGAGGAAGAAAAAAAAGAAGAGGAGAAGAGGACAAAGAAGAAGAGGTGGAAGAAGAAGAAAAAGAGAAGAAGAGGAAGAAGAAGATGAAAAAGAAGAAGAAGAAGAGAAAGATGAAGACAAAGAAGAGGAGAAAGAAGAAGAAGAAGAAGAAAAAGAAGAAGAAGAAGGCAAAGGAGAAGAAGAAGAAAAAGAAGAAGAAGAAGAGGAAGAAGAAGAAGAAAAAGAGGAAGAAGAAGAAAGAGAAGGAGGAGGAGAAGAAGAAGGAGAAGAAGTGGAAGTAGAAGAAGGAGATGTAGAAGAAGATGAAGAACAAGAACAAGAAGAAGAATGCAAAGTAGAAGAAGAGAAGGAGAAGAATAAGAAGAAGATGATGAAGATGCGACGAAGAAGAAGTCGAAGAAGGGGAAGAAGAAGAGGATAAAGAAGAAGTAGAAGAATACGAAGAAGAAATGCAAGAAGAAGAAGACTAAGAAGAAGAAGAAGAACAAGTTTAAGAAGAAGAAGAAGAAGAAGAAGAAGATGAAAGAGACGAAGAAGATGAAGAAAGAGAAGAATAAGAAGAAAAGGAAGAAGAAATAGTGAAGAGGAAGAAGAAGAAGAAGAAGAAGAAAAAGAAGAATAAGAAGAAGAAGAAGAGGAAGATGGAGTGGAAGAAGAAGAAGAAGAAGACGAAGAGCGAAAACAGGAAGAAGAGTAAGATGATGAAGAAGAACAAGAAGAAGAAGGCAACAAAGAATATGAAAAAGAAGAAAAAGAAGAACAAGAAGAAGTAAAAGAAGAAGAAGAGAAGGAGAAGAAGAAGAAAAAGAAGAGTGTGAAGAAGAGGAGGAGGACAAAGAAGAAGAAGAAGAAGAAGAAGAACACGATTAAGAAGAAGAGGACAAAGAAGAAGAAGAAGTTGAAGAATGAGAAGAAGAAGAAGAAGAAAAAGAAGAAATAGAAGAAATAGAAGGAGAGAAGAAGAAGAATAAGTAGTAGAAGAAGAAGAAGAAGGAGTAGGAGAGAAAAGGGAACAAGAAGAAGCAGAAAAGATGAAGAAGAAGAAGAAGAAAAAGAGGGTGATGATTATCATGAAGGAGAAGAAGACGAAAAAGAAGAAGAAGAAGAAGATGATGATGATAAAGAAGAAGAAGAAGAAAATGATGATGAACATGAAGAAGAAGAGGAAGAAGAAGGAGAAGAAGAAGATAATGATGATGACAAAGAAGAAAAAGAAGAAGGAGAAGGAGGAAGAGATGAAGAAGAAGAAGAATTAGAAGAAGAAGAAGAAATAAAGAAGGGGAAGATGAAGAAGAAGAAGAAGAAGTAAAAAAAATAATAAGATAAGAAACAGAAGGCAAAGAAGAAGAAGACGAAGAAGAAGAAGAAGAATAATAGACAACTCTAAACGAGAGTCAAAAGGCTAATCAGTTATTTCTTCGATGCCTTATTTGTACCATTCCTTACTTTTATGTTTTCCTAGGATTTGACAGAGGACTTGAAAAGCCATTTTGATTTATATAAAGAAAAGAGATAAATTATCTATTTCTATTTGTAGAAAATAGCTCGAGCTAATGTCCGAGTACCAGGATAATAGATCGATATGAAAATCATAAGCTGTCCTAAAAAAAACAAATTAGTGAAAAAAAAATCGATTTATATAGCAGATTATATGGTCGGTCACAAATTAGGAGAATTCGCACCTAGTCATAGCCAATCCAGCAGCAATAACGAAAGCAGTAAAAATAAGTGGATCTCTCGAGACATTCCTTAAAAAATCTAATTCATCCAGGATCAGAAAAAAAATGGTCTGGATCTACTATGGGAATGATTTGGGATGGTAACTCGCAGTTATTTTTATGAATATGAATAATGAATAAAAAAAAGGTTGACCTATTGCTCATGCAATTTGGGACCCTCATATACAGCGCCAAGCGGTTCCCCTTTCTTGTTCCGAGAAGTGCATTGTTGCAACTGGGCTGGACTTGACGTCATCCTCACCATCCTCCGGCTTATCACCGGGTTGTTAATACCCCGTAGGTTGAGGAGCAAAAGGAGGAATCCGCATGGAAATAAGTGATATTAATGGAAATTAGTGCTCGTATTTTATCTTCGTTACCTTTTCATAATAATAATAGGTTGCCTTGGACCAATCAATCGAATATTTATTAAGACGTAATCGATCGAACACTACTTGCACTACTTCCTCTCAAGCCTCTTCGACTGATTCAGGAATCTCCGGATCTATGCTGATTTTCAGTAGTAGAAGAAGAAGAAGAAAAAAACATGACGAAGAAGAAGAAAAAGATGAAGAAGAAGAAGAAGAAGAAAAATACAAAGAAGAAGAAGAATTAGGAGTAGAACAAGAAGAAGAAGAAAAAGGAGAAGAAGAAGAAGAAGAAGAAGAAGAAGAAAAAGAAGAAGACGAAGGAGAAGAAGAAGAAGAAGAAAAATAAGAGTGGCAAGAAGAAGGAGAAGAAGTGGTAGAAGAAGAAGAAGAAGAAGAAAAAGATGAAGAAGGAGACGAAGAAGAAGAAGAAGAAGAAGAAGAAGAAGAAGAAGAAGAGCAGGAAGAAGAAGAAGAAGAAGAAGAAGAAGTTGAAGAAGACGAAAAAGAAGAAGAAGAAGAAGAAGAAGAAGAAGAAAAAGAAGAAGAAGAAGAAGAAGACAAAGAAGTAGGGGATAAAGATGATGTAAAAGAAAAAAAAGAAGATGAAGAAGTGAAGAAGTTGAAGAAGAAGAAGAAGAAGAAGAATGAGAAGAAGAAGAAGAAGAAGAAAAAGAAGAAGAAGAAGAAGAAGTAGAAGAAGAAGAAGAAGAAGAAGAAGAAGAAATGGAAGAAGAATAAGAATAAGAAGAAGAAGATGATGATGTCGAGTAAAAAAAAGAAGGTGAAGAAGAAAAAGAAGAAGGTGATGAAGAGAAAGAAGAAATAGAAGAAGAATAAGAGAGGTAGAAGAAGAAGAAGAAGAAGAGGAAGATGAACAAGAAGAAGAAAAAGAAGTAAAAGAAGACAAAGAATGAAAAGATGAAGAAGAAGAAGATGATGATGATGATGATGAACAAGAAGAAGAAGAAGAAGAAGTAGAGGAAGAATAAGAATAAGAAAAACAAGAACAAGAAGAAGAATAAGAAGAAGAAGAAGAAGATTAAAAAGAATAAAATGAAGAAGAACTAAAAAAAAATAAAAGAAGAAAAAGAAGAAGTAGAGGAAGGAGAAGAATATGAAGAAGAGGAAGATGAAGATGAGGAGGAGGAAGATGAAGAAGAAGAAGAAGTAAAAGAAGAAGATGAAGAAGAAGAAGAAGTAGTAGTAGTAGAAGAAGAAGAAGAAGAAGAAGAAAAATATGATGAGGAAGAAGGGACAAAGAAGAAGAAGATGACGAAGAAGTAGAAGAGCGAGAAGAAGAAGAAGAAGGCAAAAAAGAATAGGAAGAAGAAGAAGAAGAGGAAGCAGAAGATGACAAAGAAGAAGAAGAACAAGACGAAGGAGAAGAAGAACAAGAAGAGGGCAAAGAAGAAGAAGTAGAGGAAGCAGAAGATGTCAAAGAAGAAGAAGAAGAAGAACAAGAAGAAGAAGAAGAAAAAGAAGAAAACAAAGGAGAAGAAGATGAAGAAGAAAACGAAGAATGACAAGAAGAAGGACAAGAAGTGGTAGAAGAAGATGAAGAAGAAGGAGAAAAAGAAGAGCAAGAAGAAGAAGCAGAAAAAGAAAGAGACGAAGAAGAACAAAAAGAAGATGATAGAAGAAGAAGAAGAAGAAGAAGTAAAATAAGAAGAAGTAGATGGAGAAGAAAGAGAATAAGGAGAACGAGAGGAAGAAAAAGATGAAGAAGAAGAAGAAGAAGAAGAAGAAGAAGTAGTGGAAGAAGAAGAAGAAGAAGGTGAAGACAGAGAAGAAGAGAAAGAAGATAAAGAAGAAGAACAAGAAGAAGAAGAAAAAGAGGTAGAAGGAGAAAAACAAAAAAGAAGAAGAAGAAGAAGTGGAAGAAGAAGAAGCAGAAGAAGAAGAAGACGAAGGAGAACAAGAAGAAGATGGTAGAAGAAGTAGAAGATGAAAAAGAAGAGGAAAAAGAAGAAGTAGATGGAGAGGAAGGTGAAGAAGGAGAAGGAGGGGAAAAATATGAAGAAGAAGAAGAAGAAAAAGAACAAGAAGAAGAAGAAGAAGAAGAAGAAAAAGAAGGAGAAGAAGAAGATGATGAAGATAAATACAAAGAAGAAGGAGAAGGAGAAGAAGAAGAAGAAGAAGAAGAAGTAGACGAAGAAGAAGAAGAAGAAGAACAAAAAAAGCAGAAGAAGAAGAAGGAGAAGAAGAAGAAGAAGGAGAAGAGGAAGGTGAAGAAAGAGAAGAAGAAGAAGGTAAAGAAAAAGAACAACAACAATAAGAAGTAGTAGAAGGAGAAGAAAAAAAGAAGAAGAAGAATAAAAAGAAGAAAAAGAAGAACAAGAAAAATGAGAAAAAGAGAAGGCAATGAAGAAGAAGAAGTAGAAGAAGACGAAGAACTAGAAGGAGAAGAAGATGAAGAAGAAGAAGAAGAGGAAGAAGAGGTAGAAGAAGCAGTCGAAGAAGAAGAGGAAGAAGATGAAGAAGAAGAAGAAGAAGACAGAGAAGAAGCAAAAAATGGAGAAGAAGAAGAATATGAAGTAGAAGAAGAAGAACTAGTAGTTATTGTAACACTAGTAGTAATAGTAGAAGAAGAAGAAGAAGAAGAAAAGGAAGAGGATGAAGAAGAAGTTGAAGAAGAAGGAGAAGATGAAGAAGAAGAAGTAGTAGACGAAGACGAAGCTAAAGGTGAATGAGAAGAAGAAGAATTAGAACGTGACGAATATGAAGAGGAGAAAAAAGAAGAAGAAGAAGGTGAAGAAGTGGAACAGGAAAAAGAAGAAGAAGAAAACGAAAAGAAAGAAGAAGGAGTTGATGATGATGGTGGTGAAGAAGAAAAAGAAGAAGTAGAAGAAGTAGAAGAATAAGAATAAGTAGAAGAAGACGAATAAGAAGAAGAAGAAGAAGAGGAAGAAGAAGGAGAAGAAGAGGAAGAAGAGAAGAAGAAGAAAGAAGATAATTAGAAAAAGAAGAAGACGAAGAAAAAAAAGAAAAAGAAGAAGTCGAAGATGAAGAAGAAGATGAATAAGAGGAAGAAGAAGAAGAGGAAGAAAAAAAGAAGAAGAGGATGAAGAAGAAGAAGAACACATGGAAGAAGAAGAAGAAGAAAACTAAGAAAAACAAGAAGGTGAAGTAGAGAAATATATGAAGAAAATGAAGATTAAGAAATGGAAGAAGAACAAGAAGAACGAGAAGAAGAAGAAGAAGAAGAAGAAGTAGAAGAAGAAGAAGATGAAGAAGAAGAAGAAGAGGAAAAATAATAAGAAGAAGAAGATGAAGTAGAAGAAGAAGAAGAAGAAAAAGAAGAAGTAGGAGAAGAAGATGAAGGATGAGAACAAGGAGAAGAAGTAGTAGAAGAAGAAGGAGAAGAAGAGGAAGAAGAAGAAGGCGAAGATGAAATAGAAGAGGATGAAGAAGAAGATGAAAACGAAGTAGAGGAAGAGGAAGTAGAATAAGAAGAAGAAGAAGAAGAAGAGGAAAAAGAAGAAGAAGAAGACAGAGAAGAAAAAGAAGAAGAAGAAGATGATGAGGATGTTGATGACGCTAGTGAATAAGATAAAGAAGAAGAAGAAGAAGAAGTTGATGATGATGAAGACGAAGAAGCGAAATAATAAGAAAAGGATAGTGAAGTAACAGTAGATGAAGAAAAAGAAGAAGTAGAAGAAGAAGAAGAGGTAGAAATGAAGAAGAATAAGAAGAAGAAGAAAAAGATGAAGAAGAAGAGGAAGAAGAAGAAGAATAATAAGAATAAGAATAAGAATAAGAATAAGAATTAGAAGAAGAAGAAGAAGACGAAGAAGTAGAAGAATAAGGAGAGGAAGAAGATTAAGAGGAAGAAGCAGTAGATGGAGAACAAGAAGAAGGTGATGAAGAAGCTAAAGAAGAAGAAGAAGAAGAAGAAGATGGAGAAGAAGGAGGAGAAGAAGAAGAAGAGGAAAAGGAAGAAAAACAACAACAACAAGAAGAAGAATAAGAACAAGATGAAGAAGAAGAAGAAGAAGATTAAGAAGAAGAAGAAGAAGGAGAAGGAGAGGAATAAGAAGAAGAAGAAGATGATGACTAAGTAGAAAAATAAGAAGATGACGAAGAAAAAGATGATGAAGAAGAAGAAGACGAGGAAAAAGATGAAGAACAAGAAGAAGTCAAAGTAGAAGAAGAAGAAAAAGACAATGAAGAAAAGGAAGAAGAAGAAGGAGAACAAGAAGAAGAAGAAGCAGAAGACAAAGAAAAAGAAGAAGAAGACGAAGAAGTTGAAGAAGAAGTAGAGGAAGAAGACGAAGAAGAAGAAGCAGATGAAGAAAAAGAAGGAGAAGAAGAGAAGAAGAAGAAGAAGAAGAAGAAGAAGAAGAGGTAGTTGTAGTAATTGTAGAAGATGATGATGAAGAAGAAGAAGAAGCTAAAGATAAATGAGAAGAAGTGAAAGAAGTGAAAGAAGAAGAAAAAGAAGATGAAGAAGAAGAAGGAGAAGAAGAAGAAGAAGAAGAAGAAGAAGATGAAGAAGAACAAAGCAAATAAAATGAAGAGGACAAAGAATAAGAAGAAGAAGGCAAAGAAGAAGAAGAAGAAGAAGAAAATGATGATGATGTTGATGATGATGGTGAAGAAGAAGAAGAAGAAGAAGAAGAATAATATAGAGAAGAAGAATAAGAAGAAGAAGATGAATACGAAGAAGAAGAAGAAGAAGAAGAAGTAAAAGAAGAAGAAGAAGAAGAGGAAGAAGAGAAGGAAGAAGAAGAAGAAAGAGAATAAGAAAAAGAAGAAGAGGAAGATGAAGAAGACGAAGAAAAAGGAGAAGATTACCAAGAGGAAGAAAAATAAAAAGAAGAAGAAGAAGAAGAAGAAGAAAAAGTGGAAGAAGAAGGAGAAGAAAACAAAGAAAAACAAGAAGATTAAGAAGAGAAAAAGATAAAAAAAAGACGAAGATGTGGAAAAAGAACAAGAAGAAGAAAGAGTAGAAGTAGAAGAAGTTAATAAACGAGAAGAAGAAGAAGACAAACAACAAGACATGGAGAAAAATGAAGAAAAAGAAGAAGAAGAATAAGTGGAGGAAGAAGAAGAAGAAGAAGGAGAAGATGAAAAAGTTGGAGAAGCAGAAGAAGAAGAAGAAGAAGAAGAATACAATGAAGAGGAAAAGAAGAAGAAGAGGAAGAGAAAGAAGAAGACGAAGTGGAAGAAGAAGAAGAATAAGAATAAGAAGAAGAAGAAGAAGAAGGAGAAGAAGAAGAAGCAAAAGTAGAACAAGAAGAAGGAGAAGAAGGAGAAGAAGTAAAAAAAGAGAAAGAAGAAGGAAAACGAGAGGGAGAAATAGAAGAAGAAGAAGAAAAAGAAGAAGAAGAAGAAGAAGAAGAAGAGGAAAAAGAAGAAGAAGAAGAAGTAGAAGAAGAAGATGATGAAGAAAAAGAAGACAAAGGGGAGGAAGAAGATGAAAAGGAAGAAGAAAAAGAAGGAGAACAAGAAGAAGAAGAAGAGGAAGAAGAAGAAGAGCAGTAAGACGAAGAAGAAGAGGAAGAAGATTAAGAAAAAGAAGCAAAAGATGATGATGAAGAAGAAGAAGGGGACGAAGATGCTAAAGAAGAAGAAGACGAAGAAGGAGAAGAAGAAGGAGAAGGAGGAGAAGAAGAAAAACAGACAGAAGAAGAAGAATAAGAAGATGAAGAAGAATAAAAAGAAGAAGAAGAAGAATAAAAGGAAGAAGAAGAAGAAGAAGAACAAGAAGAAGAGGACTAAGAAGAAAAATAAGAAGATGATGAAGAAGAAGAAGAAGATGAAGAAGTAGAAGATGAAGAAGAAGAAGAAGAAGAAGAAGAAGAAGAAGTAGAAGAAGAAGAAGAAGAAGAAGACGAAGAAGGAGAAGAAGAAGAAGAAGAAGAAGAAGTAGAAGAAGAAGAAAAAGAGGAAGACGAAGAAAAAGAAGAAGAAGAAGAAGAAGAAGAAAAAGAAGATGAAGAAGAAGAGGAGGAAGAGATGAAGAAGAAAAAGAAGAAGACGAAGAAGAAGGAGAACACAGAGAAGAAGAAGAAAATGAAGTAGATGAAGAAGAAGTAGTAGCTGTAGTAGTAATAGTAGTAGTAGTAGTAGTAGAAGAAGAAGAAGAAGAAAAAGAAGAAGATGAAGAAGAACAATTTGAAGAAGAAGAAGAAGGAGAAGATGAAGAAGAAGAAGAAGCACTAGCAGAAGAAGAAGCTAAAGGTGAATGAGAAGAAGAAGAAGAAGAAGAAGAACAACAAGAAGGAAAAAAGAAGTAGAAGAAGAAGAAGAGGAAGAAGTAGAACGCAACGTACATGAAGAAGACAAAAAAGATGAAGAAGAAGGCAAAGAAGTCGAAGAACAAGAAGAAGAAGAAAAAGTAGAAGAAGTTGAAGTTGATGAAGATGATGATGAAGAAGAAAAAGAAGAAGCAGAAGAAGAAGAAGAAGAAGAAGAATATGGAGAAGAAGAATATGAAGAAGAAGACAAATAAGAAGAAGAAGAACAAGAGGAAGAAGAAGAAGAAGAAGAGGAAGAAGAGAAGAAGAAGAAGGAAGATAAGACAAAGAAAGATGAAGAAAAGAAGAAGAAGAAGAAGAAGACGAAGATGAAGAAGAAGATGAATAAGTGGAAGATGAAGAAAAGGAAGAAAATGATGAAGAAGAGGATGAAGAAGAAGAACACGTGGAAGAAGAAGAAGAACAAAAATAAGAAAAACAAGAAGATTAAGTAGAGAAATATCTAAAGAAAATGAAGACGAAGAAATGGAAGAACAATAAGACAAAGGAGAAGAAGAAGAAGAAGTAGTAGTACTAGTAGAAGAAGAAGAAGAAGAGGAAGGAGAAAAAGAAGAAGTAGAAGATGATGATGATGAAGAAGAAGAAGAAAACGAAGAAGAAGTAGGAGAAGAAGATGAAGGAGGAGAATAAGAAGAAGCAGAAGAAGAAGGAGGAGGAGAAGAGGAAGAAGAAGAAGAAGGCGAAGATGAAAATGAAGAGAATGAAGAAGAAGATGAAGACAAAGTAGAGGAAGAGGAAGTCGAAGAAGAAGAAGAAGAAGAAGAAGAAGATAGAGAAGAAGAAGAAGAAGAAAAAGAAGAGGAAGAAGAAGATGATGATGATGATGCTAATGAATAAGAAGAAGAAGATGATGATGATGAAGGTGAAGAAGTGGAATAAGAAGAAGAGGAAGGTGAAGTAAAAGCAGATGAAGAAAAAAAAGAAGTAGAAGAAGAAGAAGAGGAAGAAATGAAGAAGAATAGGAAGAAGATGAAAATGAAGAAGAAGAAGAGGAAGAAGAAGAAGAAGAAGAAGAAGAAGAACAAAAATAAGAATAAGAATAAGAAATAGAAGAAGAAGAAGACAAAGGAGTGGAAGAAGAAGAAGAGGAAGAAGAAGAAGAAGAAGAGGAAGGAAAAGAAGAAGAAAAAGAAGAACACGAAGAAGAAGAAGAAGAAGATGGTGATGATGATGAGGATAATTAAGAAGATGAAGATAGAGAATAGGAAGAAGAAAAAGAGGAAGAAGAAGAAAAGGAAGAAGAAGAAGAAGAAGAAGAAGAAGAAGAAGAAGAACAAGAGGAGGAAGAAGAAGAAGATGAAGAAGGAGAAGGAGAGGAAGTTGAAGAAGAAGAAGAAGAAGATGAAGAAGAGGAAGAAGAAAAAGAAAAGGAAAAAAGAGTAAAAGAAGAAGATGAAGAAGAAGACTTTGGAGAAGAGTTGAAGTAGAAGAAGCCAAAGAGGAGGAAGAAGATGAATAGGAAGAAGAAGAAGAAGAAGAAGAGGAATAAAAAGAAGAAGAGGAAGAAGACGAAGAAGAAGAGGAAGAAGTAGGAGATGATGAAGAATAAGAAGGTGATGAAGAAGAAGAAGGTGATGAAGAAGAAGAAGGTGATGAAGAAGCTGAAGAAGAAGAAGAAGAACAAGAATAAGAAGAAGAAAAAGTTGGAGAAGAAGGAGGAGAAGAAGAAGAATAGGAAAATAAAAAAAACAAGAAGAAGAAGAAGCATAAAAAGAATTAGACGATAAAGAAGAAGAAAAAGATTAAGAAGAAGAAGAAGAAGAAGAAGAAAGAGAAGGAGAGGAAGTAGAAGTAGAAGAAGAAGAAGAAGAAGAAGACTAAGAGGAAAAATAAGAATATGATAATGAAAAAGATGATGATGAAGAAGAAGAAATGGAAAAAGTTGAAGGAGAAGAAGTCGAAGTAGAAGAAGTAAAAGACAAAGAAGGAAAGGAAGAAGAAGATGGAGAAGAAGAAGAAGAAGAAGAAGAAGAAGAAGAAGAAGAAGAAAACAAAGAAGAAGAAGAAGAAGAAAAAGACAAAGAAGAAGAAGAAGAAGAAGAAGAAGAAGACTAAGAAGTTGAAGAAGTTGAGGAAGAAGACAAACAAGAAGAAGAAGAAAAAGGAGAAGAAAGAGGAGAAGGAGAAGAAGAGGAAGAAGTTGAAGAAGAAGAAGAAGAAGTTGTAGTAGTTTTAGAAGAAGAGAAGAATTAGTAGAAGAAGAAGAAGCTAACGATGAATGAGAAGAAGTGAAAGAAGAAAAGAAGAAGAAGAAGAAGAAGAAAAAGGAGAAGAAGTAGTAGTAGAAGAAGAAGAAGAAGAAAGCGACAAAAATAAAGAGGACAAAGAAGAAGAAGAAGAAGGAAAAGAAGGGGAAGAAGAAGAAGAAGAAGAAAACGATGACGATGTTGATGATGATGGTGATGAAGAAGAAGAAGAAGAAGAAGAAGTAGAATATGGAGAAGAAGAATAAGAAGAAGAAGATGAGTATGAAGAAGAAGAAGAAGACAAAGTAGTTGATGAAGAAGAAGAGGAAGAAGAGAAGGAAGAAGAAGAAGAAAGAGAATAATAAGAAGAAGAAGAGGAAAAAGAAGATGACAATGACAAAGGAGAAGAAAAAGAAGAAGAAGAGGAAGATGAAGATGAAAAATAAGATGATTAAGAGGAAGAAGAATAAAAAGAAGACGAAGAAGAAGAAGTAGAAAAAGAAAACAAAGAAAAAGAAGAAGTTGAAGAAGAGAAAAAGATGAAAAAAAGACGAAGAAGTGGAAGAAGAACAAGAAGATGAAAGAGAAGAAAAAGACAAAGAAGAAGAAGTTGAGACAAAAGAAGAAGAAGACGAAGAAGGAGAAGATGAAAAAGTTGGAGAAGAAGAAGAAGAAGAAGAAGAACAAGAAAAAGAAGAAGAAGAAGACGAAGAAGAAGAAGCAGACGATGAGGAGGAGGAAGAAGTAGAGGAAGAAGAAGAAGAAGAAGTAGAAGTTGAAAAAGATGATGAAGAAGAAGAAAAAGGAGATTTAGAAGTTGAGCAAGAAGAAGAAGGAGAAGATGGAGAAGAAGGAGAAGGGGAGGAAGAAAAAAAGAAGAAGAAGAACAAGAAGAAGAAAAAGAAGAAGAAAAAGAAGTAAAAGATGAAGACAATGAAGAAGAAGATGACAAAGGGGAGGAAGAAGATGAAAAGGAAGAAGAAGAAGAAGAAGTAGAAGAAGTGGAAGAAGACGAAAAGAAATAAGACGAAAAAGAAGAGGAAGGAGATTAAAAAGAAGAAGCAATGGAAGATTAAGAAGAAGAAGAGGGAGACGAAGAAGCTAAAGAAGAAGAAGAAGAAGAATAAGAAGAAGAAGGAGGAGAAGAAGGAGAAGAAGAAGAAGTAGAACGTGACGAATATGAACAGGACAAAAAAGAAGAAGAAGAAGGCGAAGAAGTAGAAGATGATGGAGGAGAAGAAGAAGAAGAAGAAGAAGAAGACGTTGAAGAAGAAGAAGTTCATGATAATGGTCATGAAAAAGTAAAAGAATAAGTAGAAGAAGAAGAAGAAGAAGAATATGGAGAAGAAGAATATGGAGAAGAAGAAGAAGAATAAGAAGATGAATAAGAAGTAGAAGAATAAGAGAAAGAAGAAGAAGAATAGGAAGAAGAGAAAGAAGAAGAAGAAAGATAATAAGAAAAAGAAGAAGACGAAGAAAAAAAGAAAAAGAAGAAGAAGACGAAGATGAAGAAGAAGATGAATAAGAGGAAGAAGAAGAAGAGGAATAAAATGAAGAAGAAGAGTATGAAGAAGAAGAAGAACACCTGGAAGAAGCAGAAGAAGAAGAAAACTCAAAAAACCAAGAAGATGAAGTAGAGAAATATAATAAGAAAATGAATAGGAAGAAATGGAAGAAGAATAAGAGGAAGGAGGAGG
>JAIUJO010001240.1:0-7500 GCA_023846275.1 Vanilla planifolia | reverse complement strand
AAAAAAAAGAAGAGATGAAAAAAAAGAAGATGAAGTGGAGGAAGAAAGGAAAGAAGAACAAGAAAAAAAAGAAGAAGACAATGAAGTGGAAGAAGCAGAAGAAGTAGAAGAAGAAGAAGAAGACAAGTAGAAGAGGATGAAGTAGATGATGAAGAAGTTGAAGAAGAAGAAGAAGAAGAAAAAGAAAAAGAGGAAGGTGGTGATGAAAGAGAAGACGGAGAAGAAGAAGAAGAAGAAGAAAAGAAGAAACGGAGGAGGAAGAAGAAGAAGAAGAATAAGAAGAAGAAGAAGAAGGAGAAGAAAAAAATTAATTTGAAGAAGAAGAATAAGAAGAAGAAGAACACAAAGAAGAAGAAATAGTAAGTGAAGAAAAAGTTTAAGAAGACAAAGAAGCAGAAGAAGAAAAGTAGTAATAGAAGAAGAAGAAGAGCAAGATGATAAAGAAGAAAGAGAACAGAAAGAAGAGCAAGAAGAAGAAAAAGAAGAAGAAAAAGAAGAAGAAGAAGAAGAAGGTGATGAAGAAGAAGAAGTCAAAGATCAAGAAGAATAAGATGAAGAAGAGGAAGAAGAAGAAGGGAATGAAGAAGAAGAACAAGACGAAGAAAAGAAGGAGAAGAAAAAGAAGATGAAGTAGAAGATTAAGAAGAAGAAGAAGAAGAAGAAAAAGAAGAAGAAGAAGAAGGAGAAGTAGTGGAAGAAGAAGAAGAAGAAGAAGAACAAGAGGAAGAAGAAGAAGAAGAAGAAGAAGAAGAGAAAGAAGAAGAAAAAGAAGCAAAAGAAGAAGCTGAATAGGAAGATTTCGAAGATGAGATGAAGAAGTAGAAAAAGCAGAAGAAGAAGACGAAGAGGAGAAGAAGAAGAAGAAGAAGAAGAAGATGAAGAAGAAAAGTAAGTAGATTAAGGAGAAGAAGCAGAATACGAAGAAGAAGAAGATGGAGACAAAGAAGCTGAAGAAGAAGGAGTAGAAGGAGAAGAAGAAGAAGAAGACGAAAAGAAGTAGAAGAAGAAGAAGCAGAATAAGAAGAATAAGAAAAAGAAGAACATTAAGAAGAAGAAGAAGAAGAAGAAGCAGGAGAAGAAGAGGAAGAAGAAGAAGAAGAAGAAGAAAAAGAAGAAGACTAAGAAGAAAAATAAGAAGAAGAAGAAGAAGAAGAAATAGAAGTAGAAGAACATTAAGAAGAAGAAGAAGAAGAAGCAGCAAGAGAAGGAGAGGAAGAAGAAGAAGAAGAAAACTAAGAAGAAAAATAAGAAGTTGAAGAAGAAGAAGAAGAAGATGAAAAAAAATAAGAGGAAAAAGAAGAAGTAGATGAAGGAGAACAAGAAGACAACAAAGAATGAAAAGAAGAAGAAGATGAAGATAAAGAAAAAGAAGAAGAAGAAAGAGAAGAAGAAGAAGACAAAAAAGATGATGATGAAGAAGAGGAAGAAGAAGAAGAAGAAGAAGAGGAAGTAGAAGGAGAAGAAGGAGAAGAAGATGAAGAAGATGAAGAAGAAGAAGAAGAAAAGAAGTAGTATTAGTTGTAGAAGAAGAAGAAGAAGATGAAGCAGTAGAAGAAGAAGAAGGTGAAGATGAATTAGAAGAAGAAGAAGAAGAAGAAGAAGAACAACAAGAAGAATAATAATAAGAAGAAGTAGTTAATGAAGGTGAAGAGGACAAAGAAGAATAAGAAGACGAGGAAGAATGACAAGAAGAAGAAGAAGAAAAAGAAGAAGAAGAAAAAAGTAGAAGAAGATGATGTTTATGATGGTTGTGAAGAAGAAGAAGAAGAAAAAGTAGAAGAATAAATAGAAGTGGAATAAGAAGTAGAAGATGAGTGAGAATAGAAGAAGTCAAAGTAGAAGACGAAGAGGAAGAAGGGAAAGATCAAGAAAAAGAAAGAGAATAAGCAAAAGAAGAAGAGAAACAAATGAAAGAAGAAGAAGAGGAAGAACATGAAGAAGAAGAAGACGAACAAGAAGAAGAAGAAAAAGAAAAAGAAGACGAAGAACAAAAAGAAAATGAAGAAGGGAAAAGGATGAAGAAAAAGAAGACAAAGAAGTGGATGAGGAAGAAGAATGAGATATTAAAAAAGAAGAAGAGAAAGAACAAGAAGTAGAGAAACAAGAAGAAGAAGAAGTAGAAGAAGCAGAAGAAGAACAAGAAGAAGGACAAGATAAAAGTGGAGGAGTTGAAGAAGAAGAAGAAGAAGTAGTAGAAAAAGAAGAAGAAAAAGACGAAAAAAAGAAGAAGATGAAGAAGAGGAAGGATAAGAAGAGGAGGAAGAAGAAGAGGAAGAGAAAGAAGAAGAAGAAAATGATGATGATGATGTTGAAGATGAAGAAGAACGAAGCGAAGAACAGGAAGAAGAAGAAAAGAAAGAAGAATAAGAAGACGTAGACGAAGATGAAAAGAAGAAGAAGAAGAAGTAGATGAAAAAGAAGAAGAAGAAGAAGAGGAAGAAGAAGAAGAAGAAGAAAAAGAAGAAGAAGAAGAATAAAAAGTAGAAGAAAAAGAAGAAGAAAAATAAGAAGTAAAAAAAGAAGATGAAGAAGTGGAAGAAGAAGAAGAGGAAGAAAAAGGGGAAGAAGAAGATGAAGAAGATGACAAGCAAGGAGAAAAGAAGAAGAAGAAGAAACAGAACAAGAAGAAAAGAATAAGAAGAGGAAGGAGAAGATGAAGATGAAGAAAAAGAAGAAGATGATGATGATAAAGAGACGAAGAAGAAGGAAAAGAAGAGGTAGAAGAACAAAGAAGAAGGAAGAGAAGAAGAAGAAGAAGACGAAGAAGGTGAAGAAGAAAAAGAAGAAGAAGAAGAAAAGTAGTAATAGAAGAAGAAGAAGAGCAAGATGATAAAGAAGAAAGAGAATAGAAAGAAGAGCAAGAAGAAGAAAAAGAAGAAGAAGAAGAAGAAGAAGAAGAAGAAGAAGAAGGTGATGAAGAAGAAGAAGAAGTCAAAGATCAAGAAGAATAAGATGAAGAAGAGGAAGAAGAAGGGAAAGAAGAAGAAGAACAAGACGAAGAAAAGAAGGAGAAGAAAAAGAAGATGAAGTAGAAGATTAAGAAGAAGAAGAAGAAGAAGAAAAAGAAGAAGAAGAAGGAGAAGTAGTAGAAGAAGAAGAAGAAGAAGAAGAACAAGAGGAAGAAGAAGAAGAAGAAGAAGAGAAAGAAGAAGAAAAAGTAGAAAAAGAAGAAGCTGAACAGGAAGATTTCGAAAATGAGATGAAGAAGTAGAAAAAGCAGAAGAAGAAGACGAAGAGGAAGAAGAAGAAGAAGAAGATGATGATGAAGAAGAAGGGTAAGTAGATTAAGAAGAAGAAGCAGAATACGAAGAAGAAGAAGATGGAGATAAAGAAGCTGAAGAAGGAGTAGAAGGAGAAGAAGAAGAAGAAGACAAAAAGAAGTAGAAGAAGAAGAAGCAGAATAAGAAGAATAAGAAGAAGAAGAACATTAAGAAGAAGAAGAAGAAGAAGAAGCAGGAGAAGAAGAGGAAGAAGAAGAAGAAGAAAAAGAAGGAGAAGACTAAGAAGAAAAAGAAGAAGAAGAAGAAGAAGAAGAAGTAGGAGTAGAAGAAGAACATTAAGAAGAAGAAGAAGAAGCAGCAAGAGAAGGAGAGGAAGAAGAAGAACACTAAGAAGAAAAATAAGAAGTTGAAGAAGAAGAAGAAGAAGAAGGTGAAGAAGTAGATGAAAAAAAATAAGAGGAAAAAGAAGAAGTAGATGAAGCAGAACAAGAAGACAACAAAGAATGAAAAGAAGAAGACGATGAAGAATAAGAAAAAGAAGAAGAAGAAGATGAAGATAAAGAAAAAGAAGAAGAAGAAAGAGAAGAAGAAGAAGACAAAAAAGATGATGATGAAGAAGAGGAAGAAGAAGAAGAAGAAGAAGAAGAAGAAGAAGAGGAAGTAGAAGGAGAAGAAGGAGAAGAAGATGAAGAAGATGATGAAGAAGAAGAAGAAGAAGAAGAAAAGAAGCAGTTTTAGTTGTAGAAGAAGAAGAAGAAGATGATGTAGTAGAAGAAGAAGAAGGTGAAGATGAATTAGAAGAAGAACAAGAAGAAGAAGAAGAATAAGAAGAAGAAGAAGAATAAGAAGAAGAAGAAGAATAATAATAATAAGAAGAAGTTAATTAAGTTGAAGAGGACAAAGAAGAATAAGAAGACGAGGAAGAATGACAAGAAGAAGACGAAGAAAAGAAGAAGAAGAAAAAGCAGAAGAAGATGATGTTTATGATGGTTGTGAAGAAGAAGAAGAAGAAGAAAAAGTAGAAGAATAAATAGAAGTGGAATAAGAGTAGAAGATGAGTGAGAATAGAAGAAGAAGTCGAAGTAGAAGACGAAGAGGAAGAAGGGAAAGATCAAGAAAAAGAAAGAGAATAAGCAAAAGAAGAAGAGAAACAAATGAAAGAAGAAGAAGAGGAAGAACATGAAGAAGAAGAAGACGAACAAGAAGAAGAAGAAAAAGAAAAAGAAGACGAAGAACAAAAAGAAAATGAAGAAGGGAAAAGGATGAAGAAAAAGAAGACAAAGAAGTGGATGAGGAAGAAGAATGAGATATTAAAAAAGAAGAAGAGAAAGAACAAGAAGTAGAGAAACAAGAAGAAGAAGAAGTAGAAGAAGCAGAAGAAGAACAAGAAGAAGGACAAGATAAAAGTGGAGGAGTTGAAGAAGAAGAAGAAGAAGTAGTAGAAAAAGAAGAAGAAAAAGACGAAAAAAGAAGAAGATGAAGAAGAGGAAGGATAAGAAGAGGAGGAAGAAGAAGAGGAAGAGAAAGAAGAAGAAGAAAATGATGATGATGATGTTGAAGATGAAGAAGACGAAGCGAAGAACAGGAAGAAGAAGAAAAGAAAGAAGAATAAGAAGGAAGAATAAGAAGAAAAAGATGAAAACGAAGACGAAGATGAAAAAGAAGAAGAAGAAGAAGTAGATGAAAAAGAAGAAGAAGAAGAAGAGGAAGAAGAAGAAGAAGAAGTAAAAGAAGAAGAAGAAGAAGAGGAAGAAGAAGAAGAATACAAAGTAGAAGAAAAGAAGAAGAAAAATAAGAAGAAGTAGAAAAAGAAGATGAAGAAGTGGAAGAAGAAGAAGAGGAAGAACTAAAAGTAGAAGATGAAGAAGGAGATAAAGAATTAGAAAAAGAAGAGCAAGAAGAAGAATTAAAAGAAGAAGAAGAAGAGGAAGAAAAAGGGGAAGAACAAGATGAAGAAGATGACGAGCAAGGAGGAGAAGAAGAAGAAGAAGATGAAATAGAACAAGAAGAAAAGAATAAGAAGAGGAAGGAGAAGATGAAGAAGAAGAAAAAGAAGAAGATGATGATGATAAAGAAGACGAAGAAGAAGGAAAAGAAGAGGTAGAAGAAGAAGAAGGAAGAGAAGAAGAAGAAGAAGACAAAGAAGGTGAAGAAGAAAAAGAAGAAGAAGAAGAAGAAGAAGATGAAGAAGAAGAAGAAGGAGAAGAAGGAGAAGAAGGAGAAGAAGAGGAACAACGAGAAGAAGAAGAAGATGAAGGAGAAGAAAAAGAAGATGATGAAGAAGAAGAAGAAGAAGACGAATAACAAGAAGAAGAAGAAGAAAAAGTAGTAGAAGAAGAATAGGAAGAACTAGAAGAAGAAGAAGAAAAAGAAGAAGAAGAAGAATAAGAGCAAGAAAAGAATAATAAGAAGAAGAAGATGAAGAAGAAAAAGAAGAAGAAGAAGAAGAAAAGAAGAAGAAGATGAAGAAGAGGAAGAAGAAGATGATGATGATCAAGATGAAGCAAAGAAAGAAGATAAAGAAGAAGAAGAAGAATATGACACGAAGAAAAAGAAGATAATGAAATGGAAGAAGAAGTTGAAGAAGAAGAAGAAGAAGAAGAAGTAGGCAAAGAAGAGGAACAAGAAGAAGAAGAAGAAGAACACAAAGAACAAGAGGAAGAAGATTAAGAAGAAGAAGAAGAAAAAGAATAAGAAGAACATGATGATGAAGAAGAAGAAGAAGATAGAGAAGAAGGATGAGGGGAATTAGAAGAAAAAAAAAGAAGAAGAGGAAGAAAAAGAAGAAGAAGAAGACGAAGAAGAAGTAGAAGAAGAACAGGGAGAAGAAGAAGCAAAAGAGGAAGAAGAAGAAGACGAAGGAGAAGAAGAAGAAGAAGAAGAAGTAAAAGAAAAATAATATGAAGAAAAAAAGAAAAATAACAAGAAGGCAAAGAAGAAGAATCAATAGCCAAAGAAGAAGAAGAAGAAGAAAAATTAGCAAAAAATAAGTAGAAGAAGAACGAGAAGAAGATGATGATGAAGAAGAAGAAGGAGAAGGAGGAGGTAGAGGAGGAGGAGAAGAAGAAGAAGAAGAAGAAGAAGAAGAAGAATAAGTAGGAGGAGGAGGAGAAGCAGAAGAAGAAGGCAAAGACGAAGGAAAGTAGAAGAAGTAGAAGAAGAAGAATGAGAAGAAGAAAAAGAAGATGATGATGAAGAAGAATAAGTAGTGGAAGGAGAAGAAGAAGAAGTAGAAGAAGAAGAAGAAGAAAAAGAAGAAGAAGAACAAGAAGAAGAAGAAGAAGATGATGATGATGATGATGATATTGAAGAAGTACTTGAAGAAGAAGAAAAAGTAGAATAAGAAGAAGAAGAAGAAGAAGAAGAGGAAGAAGATGATGACGATGTTGAAGTAGCCCAAGATGAAGAAGAAGAAGAAGATGATGCAGGAAAACTACAAGAAGAAGAAGTAGAGGAAAAAGAAGAAGAAGAAGAAGAGGAAGAAGAAGAAAAAGGAGAAGTGGAAGAAGAAGATGAAGTAAAAGAAGAAGAAGCAGAAGATGAAGAAGAAGAAGAAGAAGAAAAAGTTGAAAAAAAAGAGGAAGAAGATGTAGAAGACTAAGAAGAAAATCACGAAGAAGAAGAAGAAGATGATGAAGAAGAAAACGAAGATGAAGAAGAAGATGAAAAGATAAGAAGAAGAATAGGACGAAGAAGAAGAAGATGATGATGATGATTAAGATGGAGAAGATGAAGAAGTGGAGGAAGAAGAGAAAGAAGAAGAAGTGGAGGAAGAAGAGAAAGAAGAAGTGGAAAAAGAAGAAGCAGCCAATGAAGTGAAAGAAGCAGAAGAAGTAGAAGTAGTAGAAGAACAAGGACAAGAAGAAAAAGATGAAGTAGATGATGAAGAAGAAGAAGAAGAACAAGAATAAGAGAAAGAAGGAGATGAAAGAGAAGAAGGAGAAGAAGAAGAAGAAGAAGAAGAAGAAGAAGAAGAAGAAGAATAATAAGAAGAAGAAGAAGAAGAGGAAGTAGAAGAAGAAAAAGAATTAGAAGAAGAAGAAGAAGAAGAAGACTAAGAAGAAGAAATAGTAAGAGAAGAAGAAGAAGAAGAAGACGAATAAGAAGAAGAAAAACTAGTAGTACAAGAAGAAGAACAAGAACAAGAAGATAAAGAAGAATAGGAACAGAAAGAAGAGGAAGAAGAAGAGGAAGAAGAAGAAGAAGAAGAAGTAGCAAAAAATAATAATAATAAGAAGAAGAAGAACAAGAAGATGATTATGAAGAAGAAGAAGGAGGT
>JAIUJO010000959.1:115000-117500 GCA_023846275.1 Vanilla planifolia | reverse complement strand
AAGTAGAAGATGATGATGAAGAAGAAGAAGAAGAAGAAGAAGAAAAAGAAGAAGAAGAAGAAAAAGAAGAAGAAAAAGAATAAGAAGAAGATGAAGTTCAAGAAGATGAAGAAGATATTGAAGAAGAGAAAGAAGAAGAAGAATAAGGAGAATTTGAAGAAGAAGAAGAAGAAAAAGAAGAAGAGCAAGGTGAAGAAGAAGAAGAAGGACAAATAAAGAACATGAAGAAGAAGAAAGAAAATGATAAAAAGAAGAGGAAGAAGGAGAAAAGAAGAAGAAGAAGAAGAAGAAAATTGTACTAAAGAAGAAGAAGAAAAAGAAGAAGAAGAAGATGAGGAAGAAGTAGTAAAGGAAGAAGAAGAACAACAACAAAAATCGGAAGAAAAAGAGGTAGAAGATGTAGTGGAAGTAGAAGAAGAAGATGATGAAGAGAAAGAAGGAAAAGTAGAAGTAGAAGAAGAAGAAGCAGAAGAAGAAGAAGAAGAAGAAGAAAAAGGAGAACAAGAAGAAGAAGAAAAAGGGGCAGAAGAAGCAGAAGAAAAAGAAAGAAGAAAAAGAAGAAGTAGAAGAAGAAGAAGAAGAAGAAGAAGAAGTAGAAGAAGAACAAGAAGAAGAACGAGAAGAGGAAGTGGAAGAAGAGGAAGAAGAAGAAAAAGAACAAGAAGAAGATTGGGAAGAAGAAGAAGATGAAGAGGAAAATAAAGAATAAAGAGAGGAAGGACGAGGAGGAGGAGGAGGAGGAGGAGGAGAAGAAGAAGAAGAAGATGATGATGATGATGAAGAAGAAGAAGAGAAAGAGGAAAAAGAAGAAGAAGAAGAAGAAGAAGAAGAAGAAGAAGAAAAAGAACGAAAAGAAGAAGAAGAAGAAATTAAAGAAGAAGAAGAAATTAAAGAAGAAGAAGAAGTAGAAGAAGAAGAAGATGATGATGATGATGAAGAACAAAGAAGAAGAAGAAGAAGAAGCAGTAGAAGAAGAAAGAAGAAGTAGAAGAAGAACAAGAAGGTGAAGAAGAAGAAGAGGAGGAGGAGAAAGAAGAAGAAGAAGAAGAAGAAGAAGAAGAAGAAGTATAGGAAGAAGAAGAACAACAAGAAGAAGTAAAAAAAGAAGAAGATGAAGAAGAAGAAAAAGAAGTAGAAGAAGAAGAAGAAGAAGAAGAAGAAGAAGATGTTGATCAACAGGAAGAAGAAAAATAAGAAGAAGAAGAATTAGAAGAAGAAGAAGAAGAAGAAGTAGATGAAGTGGAAGAAGAAGAAGAAGAAGAAGGAGAAAAAGACGATTTAGAAGAAAAGTAGTAGAAGAAGAAGAAGAAGTAGAAGAAGTTAAAGAAGTAAAAGAAAAAGAAGAAGAAGAAGAAGAAGAAGATGACGAAGTAGATGATGATGAAGAAGTAGAAGAAGAAGAAGAAGAACATAAAGAAGATGAAGAAGAACAAAAATAAGAAGAAGCAGAATAAGAAAAAGAATAAAAAGAAGGGGAAGAAGGTGAAAAGAAGAAGGAGAAGAAGAAGAAGAAAATGGAGCTAAAGAAGAAGATGAGGAAGAAGAAGAAGTAAAGGGAGAAGAACAACAACAACAAAAATCGGAAGAAGATGAGGTAGAAGAAGTTGTGGAATTAGAATATTAAGATGAAGAGAAAGAAGAAAAAGTAGAAGTAGAAGAAGAAGAAGAAGAAGAAGAAAAAGGAGAACAAAAAGAAGAAGAAAAAGGAGGAGAAGGAGAAGAAGAAAAAGAAAGAAGAAGAAGAAGAAGTAGAAGAAGAAGAAGAAGAAGAAGATGACAAAGTAGATGATGAAGAAGAAGAAGAAAAAGAAGAAGAAGAAGAAGAAGATCATAAAGAAGATGAAGAAGAACAACAATAAGAAGAAGCAGAATAAGAAAAAGAATAAAAAGAAGAGGAAGAAGGTGAAAAGAAGAAGAAGAAGAAGAAGAAGAAAATGGAGCTAAAGAAGAAGAAGAAGAAGAAGAAGATGAGGAAGAAGAAGAAGTAAAGGGACAAGAACAACAACAACAAAAATCAGAAGTAGAAGAGGTAGAAGAAGTAGTGGAAGTAGAAGAAAAAGATAAAGAGAAAGAAGAAAAAGTAGAAGTAGAAGAAGAAGAAGAAGAAGAAGAAAAAGGAGAACAAGAAGAAGAAGAAAAAGGAGGTGAAGGAAAAGAAGAAAAAGAAAGAAGAAGAAGAAGAAGAAGTAGAAGAAGAAGAAGAAGAAGAAGAAGAAGTAGTAGTAGTAGAAGAAGAAGAAGAAGAAGGAGAAGAGGAAGGGGAAGAAGAGGAAGAAGATGAAAAAGAGCAAGAAGAGGAATGGGAAGAAGAAGAAGATGAAGAGGAAGATAAAGAATAAAGAGAGGAAGGAAGCAGAGGAGGAGGAGGAGGAGGAGGAGAAGAAGGAGAAGAAGAAGAAGAAGAAGAAGAAGAAGAAGAAAAAGAAGAAGAAGAGAAAGAGGAAGAAGAAGAAGAAGAAGAAGAAAAGAAGGAGAAGAAGAAGAAGAAGAAGAAGAAATT
>JAIUJO010000959.1:77500-80000 GCA_023846275.1 Vanilla planifolia | reverse complement strand
AAAATTGGGATTTTTGGGGATTTCGGGAAGTGTTTGGCAGGGCTTTTAGAAAGCTTTTCTGCGCACGCGGTCGAGCGGGCGGTTCAGCGGGCGGTTCAGTGCCGCGTAAGCCCATTTTTTGGATTATTTTGGGTTGTGTTTGGGAAAGCTTTAAGAAAGCTGTTTTTGTGACTTAAAACCTTTTTATTTATTTTAATTATTTTGCACATGTGACCTTGTAGGGACTCCAGAAATTGAGAATAGAGGTCCTGCAATAATAGATACAGGTAGATAAATTCGTAACCTGTGATATAGCACAATAGTATTTATTTATATTTCGATACATGGTTTCTTACGGGCTGCATTACAGTTTTTCTTTACATGACTTTTATCTCATGGCTTGATATATGTTTTATGGTGTTATTTTCTGATTGAACTGAAAGCATAAAAGATGACAAAAAGGAAATTGAAACAAAAAGCATAATATGAGATAAAATATAATTGGTTGGACATATTGATATGGTTTTGGCATATTTATCACATGTGTGACATGATTGGAAAATAAAAATTGAAAATTGGATTCCTGGAGACATTATCCTCACCACTAGGCCTAGCGGATGAGATCGCAGGGTATCGATCTTCGGATCAGATATCTGCCTAGTGTGTATGTGTACCATGACCTTCGTATATATTGATGACACCAGGCCTAGCGGATGTGATCGCAGGGTATCAGTACTATACCTGCCTGGTGGCACTAGGCCTAGCGGATGAGATCGCAGGGTATCGGTCTTCGGATCAGATATCTGCCTAGTGTTATGACTGGATGGATGCCGGCTGAAGGTCATTTGATATGATGATTGGATCCAGAGGATAATAATTCAGAAGGGAATCGGGCCCAGTAAGTATATAACATATAAAATAATGGAAATGGAAATTTGGTATACATGTTTATCTGGTTTACTTTTGATACTGCATGACATTTGATAAGAAGGTATTCATATGGTTTATTTTTCACCGCTTATGAGATGGATTTTGTTTTATCATGTTTCATGGCTTGTCTTTTATATCTGGAGATTTATTTTACTTGGTTACATAATGGATTTATCTGCTGAGATATATATGTCTCATTAGTGCTTTATCACAGGTCATGTATCCACTACACCGAGAGCTGGGGATTATAATAGTACAGGAGAGGACTATACTCCTGACATATGAGAGGGGATAGATTTATGGTGGGAGTGGATTTGGTTTCATTTTGGTACTTCAGTTTTGTGGTTTATTGTATATATATATACAGTTTAATATACACATGTTTTCATTTCAGCTCCATGGTATGGATATGGTTAAAATGTTTTAAAAAATATACCAGATTGGTTCTAGGGTTAGAATTGTCTCACCATCGGGTCCCCACCTAGGCATGGTTTGTCCTCACTCGAGATTATTTCTTATGCAGCATCCTTAATTTACTGTAGTTGGTAAGGTGGGGTGCCTGACATAGAAGAAGAAGAAGAAACAAGCAGAAGAAGTGGAAGAAGAAGAAGAAGTAAAAGAAGAAGAAGAAGAAGAACTAGAAGTAGTAGAAGAAGAATAATAATAATAATAATAAGAATAAGAAGAATAAGTTGAAAAAGAAGATGAAGAGGAATACTAATAATAATAATAATAAGGAGAAGAAGAAGAAGAGATAGAAGGAGAAGTAAAAAAGGAAGAATAAGAAGAAGATGATGAAAAGGAAGAAGAAGTAGTTATCATAAAAGAGCAAGATGATGGAAAAGAACAAGAAAAAGAAGATTATGAAGAAGAAGAATAACAAGAAGATAAAAAAGAAGGAGAAGAAGAAGAAGTAGCAGAAGAAGAAGAAGAAGGAGAAGAAAAACAAAAATTATAAGAAGCAGAACAAGACAAAGAACAAGCAGCAACAGAAGAAGTAGAGGAAGTACAAGTAGATGAAGAAAGAAAAGAAAAAGATGAAGTAGTAATAGTAGTAGTAGAAGAAGAAGAAGAAGATGATAATGATGATGATGATGCTAAAGAAGGACAAAAAGAAGAGGAACAAATAGAAGAAGAAGAAGAAGAAGAAGATGAAGAAGAAGAACAAGCAGAAGAACAAGAAGAAGAAGATATAAAAATAGAAGAAGCAGATCAAGAAAAAAAAAGGCAAAAGTCGTAGTAGTAGTAGAAGAAGAAGAAGGAGAAGAGAAGAAGAAGAAGAAGAAGAACAAGAACAAGAAGAGGAAAAGAAGACGAAGAAGAAGAAGAGGAGGAAGAAAAAAAAGAAGAAGAACAAGAAGTAAAAGAAGAAGAAAATGAAGAAGAAGAGGAAAAAGAAGAAGAAGAAGAAGAAGAAGAAGAAAAGAAAGAGGAAGAGGAAGAAGAAGAAGAAGAAGAAGAAGAAGAAGAAGAAGAAGAAGAAGAAGAGAAAGAACAAGAAGAAGAATAAGAAGAAGAAGACGAAGATGAAAAAGAAGAAGAAGAAGCAGAAGAAGTTTAAGAAGATGAAGAAGAAGAAGAAGAAGAGGAA
>JAIUJO010000959.1:60000-67500 GCA_023846275.1 Vanilla planifolia | reverse complement strand
AGAAGAAGAAGAAGAAGAAGAAGAAGTGAAGGAGGAGGAGGTGGAAGAAAAAGAAGAAGAAGAAGAAGAAGAAGAAAGATGAAGGAGAGATAGAAGAAGTAGTAAAAGAAAGAAAAAGAAAAAGAAGTAGAAAAAAGAAAAAGAAGTAGAAAAAAGAAAAAGTAGTAGTAGAAGAAGAAGAAGTTGAAGTAGTTGAAGAAGAAGAAGAATAAGAATAAGAAGAAGAAGAAGGTGCAAAAGAAGAAGAAAAAGAAGAAGAGGAAGAAGAGGAGGAAGAAGAAGAAGAATAAGAAGAGAAAGAGGAAGAAGAAGAAGAAGAAGTAGTAGAATAAGAAGAAGATGAAGAAGCAGAAGACGAAGATGATGAAGAAGAAGAAGTAGAATATTAAGAAGAAGATGAAGAATAACGAGAAGAAGGGGAAGAAGAAGGCAAGAAGAAGAAGAAGAAGAAGAAGATGAAGAAGAAGATGAAATTAAAGAAATTGTTGTAGAATAAGAAGAAGTAGAAGTCGAAGAAGAAGAAGAAGAAGAAGAAGGTGAAAAAGAAGGTGAAGATAAAGAAGAATAAGAAGAAGAAGAAGTAGTAGTAAAATAAGAAGAATGTGACGATATTAATGATTATTGTGAAGAGGAAGAACGAAGAAGAAGAAGAAGAAGAAGGAGAAGGAAGAAGAAGTAGATGAAGAAGAAGAAGAAGAAGAAGAAGAGGAAGAAAAAAAAGAAGAAGAAGGAGAAGAAGTCGAAAAAGAAGAGGTAGAAAAAGAAGTGGTAGAAAAAGAAGAAGAAGAAGAAGAAGAAGAAGAAGCCGAAGAAGAAGAAGAAGAAGAAGAAGAAGAATAAGAAAAGAAGAAGAAGAAGAAGAAGAAGAGGAAGAAGAAGAAGATGAACAATAAGAATAAGATGAACAATAAGAAGAAGAAGTAGAGGAAGAAGAAGAAGAAGAAGAAGAAGAAGAAAAAGTTGTATAAGAAGAAGAAAAGAAGAAGAATAAGAAGAATAAAGATGAGGAAGAAGAAGAAGAAGAACTTGAAGAAGAAGAAGAAGAAGAAGCTGAAGAAGTAGAATATGAAGAGGAAGATGAAGAATAAAGAGAAGAAGGGGGAGAAGAAGGCGAAGAGTAAGAAGAAGAAGTGGAAGAATAAGAAGAAGAAGTCGAAAAAGAAGGAGAAGAAGAAGAAGAAGAAAAAGTAGGGGAAGAAGAAGATGATGATAAAGAAGAATGAGAAGAAGAAGAAGAAGAAATTGAAGAACAAGATTGTGACGATGATTATGTTGATGATGGTGAAGAGTAAGGACGAAGATGAAGAAGAAGAAGAAGAAGAAGGAAGAAGAAGTAGTAGTAGAAGAAGAAGAAGAAGAGGAAGAAGAAAAAGAAGAAGAAGAGTAAGAAGAAAAAGAAGAAGAAGAAGGAGAAGAAGTGGAAAAAGTTGAAGAAGTCGAAAAAAAAGAAGTAAAAGAAGAATTAGAAGAAGAAGAAGATAAAAAAGAAGAAGAAGTAGAAGACGAAGAAGAAGAAGAAGAAGAAAAAGAAGAAGAACAGTCAGAAAAGAAGAAGAAGAAGAAGATGATGATGAACAAAGAGAAGAAGTAGAAGAAGAAGAGGAAGAAGAAGAAGAAGAGGATAAAGTAGTAGTAGAAGAAGAAGAATAAGAAGAAGAAGAAGAATAAAGATGAGGAAGAAGAAGAAGTAAAAGAAGAAATAGCAGAAGAAGAAGTTGAATAAGAAGTTGAAGAAGAAGGAGAATAAGAGTAAGAATAAGAAGAATAAGATGAAAAACAAGAAGAACAAGAAGAACAAGAAGAACAACAAGAAGAAGAAGAAGAAAAAGTAGAAAAATAAGGAGAAGTACTAGAAGAAGAAAAAGAAGCAGAAGAAGAAGAAGAAGAAGAAGAAGAAGAAGAAGTAGAAAAAGAAGAAGTAGAAAAAGAAAAAGAAGAAAAAGAAAAAGATGATTATGAAGAAGAAGAAGATGATGATGATGATGAAGAAGAATAAGAAGAAGAAGAAGAAGTAGAAGAAGACAAAGAAAAAGAAGAAGAAGAAGAAAAAGTAGGAGAAGAGGAACAAGAAAAAGAAGAAGAGGAGGAAAAGAAGAAGGAGAAGAAGAAAGAGGATGGAGAAGAAGAAGAAGTAAAAGGAGAAGTAGAAGAATGAAAAAGAAGAGGCAATAAGAAGAAGTAGAAGAAGAAGATGATGATGATGATTAAGAAGAAGAAGAAGAAGAAGAAGAAGAGGAGGAAGAAGAAGAGGAAGATTTAAAAGAAGAGAAAGAAGAAGAAGAAGAAGAAGAAGAAGAAGAAGTGGAGGAAGAAGGAGAAGAAGAAGTAGGAGAAGAAGAAAATGAAGAAGAACAAGAAGTAGAAGAAAAAGAAGAAGAAAAAGAAGAAGAAGAAAAAGAAGAGGAAGATGAAGATGAAGAAGAAAGAAGAAGAAGAAGAAGAAGAACAAGAAGAAGGAGAAGAATATGAAGAAGAAGAGGAAGAAGAAAAAGAAGAAGAAAAATAAGATAATGATGAAAAGAAGAAGAAGAAGAAGAGGAAGAGGAAGAAGAAGAAGAACAAGAAGAAGAAGCCAAAAGAAGAAGAAGAAGACAAAGAAGAAGAAGAAGAAGGAGAAAAAGTAGTAGAAAAAGAAGCAGAAGAAGAAGAAGAAGAAGAAGAAGAAGAAGAACAAGAAGAAGAACAAGAAAGAAGAAGAAGAACAAGAATAAGAAGAAGAAGATGATGATGATGATGATAATGATGATGATGAAGAAAAAGAAGAAGAAGATGAAAAAGAAGAAGAATAAGAAGAATAAGAAGAAGATGAAGAAGAAGTAGAGAAGAAGAAGAAAGAAGAGGAAGAACTAGATGAAGAAAAGAAGGAAAAAGAAGAATAAAAAATATGAAAGAAAAAGAACAAAGAAAAGAAAGAAGAAGAAGAAGAAGAAGAAGATGATGATGATGATGATGTAGAAGATGAAAAAGATGAAAGCAAATAGGTAGAAGAAGAAGAAGAAGAAGCAGAGGAAGAACAAGTAGAAGAAGCAATAAAAAGAAGAAGTAGAATGAAGAAGAACAAGGAAGAAACCACGAAGAAGAAAAAGAAGAAGAAAAAGAAAAAGAAGCAGAGGAAAAAGAAGAAGAAGAAGAAGATGATAAAGAAGAAGAAGAAGTAGAAGAAGAAGAAGAAGAAGAGGAAGAAGAAATAGATGAAGAAGAAGAAGAAAAAGAAGAAAAGCATGAACAAGCTGAAGAAGAAAAATAAGAAGAAGAAGTAGAAGATGAAGAAGAAGACGAACTAGAAGAAGAAAAAGTAGTAGCAGTGGCAGTAGTAGTAGTTATAATAGTAGAAGAAGAAGAAGAAGAAGAAGACAAAGAAGAAGAAGAAGAAGAAGAAGAAGGAAAAAGAAGAAGAAGAAGAAATAGAAAAAGTAATAGAAGGAGAAGAGGGAAAAGAAGAAGAAGATCATGAAGAAGTAGAAGAAGAAGAACAAGTAGAAGATGGAAAAGTAGAAGAAGAAGAAGAAGAACAAGAAGAAGAAGAAGAATAAGAAGAAGAAGAAGAGAAAGAAAAAGTTGATGAAGTCAAAGAAGAGGAAGAAGAAGAAGAAGAAGAAGAAGAAGAAGAGGAAGAAGGAAGAAGAAGAAGAAGAAGAAGAAGTTGAAAGAGAAGAAGATGAAGAAGTAGAAAAACATGAAGATGAAGAGGAAGAATAAAAAGAAGAAGCAAAGGATAAGAAAAAGTTGAAGTAGCAAAAGAAGAAGAAGAAGAAGAAGAAGAAGAAGAAGAGGAAAAAGATGAAGAATTGGGAGAGTAGAAAGAAAAAAAAGAAGTAGGAGAAAGTAGAAGGAGAGGAAGATGAAGAAGTAAAACAAGTAAAGAAAGAAGAAGTAGTAGAACAAGTAGTAGTAGTAGTAGTAGCAGTAGAAGAAGATGAAGAATAAGAATAAGAAGAAGAAGATGAAAAAGAAGAAGATGAAGATGGAGAAGAAGAGGAAGAAGAATAATAATATGAAGAAGAAGAAGTGCTAGAGGTAGAAGAAGAAGATGATGATGATGATGATGAAGAAGATGATGATGATGATGATGAAGAAGATAAAGAATAAAGAGAAGAAGGAGAAGAAGATGAAGAAGAAGAAAAAGAAGAAGAAGAAGATGATGATGATGAATAAATAGAAAAAGTAGTAGTAGTAGTAGAAGAAGAAGAAGAAGAAGAAGAAGAGGAAGAAGAAGAAGAAGAAGAAGAAGAAGAAGAAGAAGAAGAGGAAGAAGATAAAGAAGAATAAGATGAAGATGAAGAAGAAGAAGTTGATGATGACGATGATGAAGAGTAAGGACAAAGAAGAAGAAGAAGAAGGAAGAAGGAAGAAGAAGTAGAAGAAGAAAAAGAAGAAAAAGAAGAGGAAGAAAAAAAGAAGCAAAAGAAGAAGAAGAAGAAGTGGAGAAAGAAAAAGTAGAAGAAGAAGAAGAAGAAGAAGAAGAAGATGAAGAAGAAGAAGAAGAAGAAGAAGTAGAAAAAGAATAAGAGGTAGAAAAAGAAGAATAAGAAGAAGAAGAAGAAGAAGAAGAAGAAGAAGAAGAAAAAGAAGAAAAAAAGAACTATAAGAAAAAGAAGAAAAAAGAACTAGAAGAAGAACAACAACAAATAGAAGAAGTAGAAGAAGTATTAGAAGTAGAAGGAGAAGAGTAAGAAGAAGAAGAACAAGAAGAAGAACAAGAAAATGAAAAAGAAAGATGATGAAGAAGATGAAGAGAAAAAGAAGAAGAAGAAGAACAAGAAGAACAAGAAGGAAGAAGAAACACAAGAAGAAAAATAAGAAGAAGAAGAAGAAGAAGAAGAAGTACAAGTAGAAGAAGAAGAAGAAGAAGTAAAAGAAAAAGAAGAAGAAGAAGAAGAAGACGAAGAAGACTGAAATGTAGGAAGAGGATGAAGAAAAAGAAGAAGATGGAGAAGGAAAGAAGAAGAAGAAGAAGACTGAAAGAAGAAGGTAAAGAAGAAGAAGATGATGAAGAAGAAATAGAAGAAGAGGGAGAAGAGCAGTAAGATGAAGAAGAGGAAGAAGAAGAAGCTGAAGAAGAAGAAGAAATGGAAGAAGATGTAGAAGAAGAAGAAGAAGAAAGAGGATGAAAAAAGCAGTAGAAGAAGAAGAAAATGAAGAAGAAGAAGAAGAAGAAAAAGAATAATAATAATAATAAAAATAAGAACAAGCAGAATAATAAGAAGAAGTAGAAGAAGAAGATGAAGTAGTAGAAGAAGAAGAAGAAGATGATGATGAAGAAGAAGAAGAAGAAGAAAAAAAAATGAAGAAGAATAAAAAGAAGTAGAAGAAGAAGAAGAGGAAGTAGTTGTGGAAGAAGAAGAAAATGAAGAAGTAGATGAAGAAGAAGAGGAAGTAGTAGTAGAAAAAGAAGAAGAGGAATAATAAGAGGAAGCAGAAAAAGAAGGAGAAAAAGAAGAAGGAAAAGAAGAAGAAAAGAAGAAGAAGAAAAAGTAGAAGAAGATGAAGAAGAAGAAGAAGAAGAGGAAGAAGAAGAAGAAGAAGAGGAAGAAGAAGAGGACGAAGAAGAAGAATAAGAAGAACAATAAGAAGAAAAAGAAGAAGAAGAAGAAGAAGAAGTCCAAGCAGAAGACGAAGAAGAAGAAGTAGAAGAAGAAGTAGATGTAGATGCAGAAGATGAAGAGAAAGAAGAAAAAAAAAGTTAAGAAGAAGAAGAAGAAGAAGAAGTCAAACAAAGATGATAAAGAAGAAGAAGAAGAAGAAGTAGAAGAAGTACAAGAAAAAGAAGAGGAGTAGGAAGAAGCAGAGGAATATGAAAAAGAGAAGCAGAAGAAGAAGAAGAAGAAGAAGAAGAAGAAGTAGTAGAAGAAGTAGAAGAAGAAATTAAAGAAGAGGAAGAAGAAGAAGAGGAAAAAGAAAAAGGAGTAGAAGAAGAAGAAGCAGACAAAGAAGAAGATGAAGAATAAAGAGAAGAAGGAGAAGGAGAAGAAGAAGAAGAAGAAGAAGAAGAAGATGAAGAAGAAGAGGTTTAAGACGAAGAAGAAGAAGAAGAAGAACAAGTAGATGGAGAAGAAGAAGAAGAATAATAAGAAGAAGAAGAAGATGTGTAAGAAGAAGATGAAGAAGAAGAGGAAGAAGAGGAAGAAGGAGAAGAAGACGAAGGAGAAGAAGAAAAAGAAATATTGAAGTAGAAGAAGAAGAAGAAGAAGAAGACGGGGAGGAGGAGTAGGAAGAAAAAGAGGACGATGAAGAAGAAGAAGAAAAAGAAGAATAAGAAGAAGAAGACGTAGTAGTAGACGAAGAAGAAGAAGAAGAAGAAAAAGAAGAAGAAATAGTAGAAAAAGAAGAAGTACAAGAAGAAGAAGAAGAAGAAGAAAAAGAAGAAGAAGAGGAAAAAAAAGAAAAGTAGTAGAAGAAGAAGAGGAAGAAGAAGAATAAGAAGAAGAAGAAGAAGTTGAAGAAGAAGTAGTAGAAGAAGAAGAAGAAGAAGAAGAAAAAGAAGAAGAAAAAGAAGAAGAAGAAGAAGATGAAGAAGAAGAAGAAGAAGAGGAAAAAGAAGAAGAAGAATAAGAAGATGAAGAGGAAGAACAAGCAGCAGAAGAAGAAGACGAAGAAGAAGAAAAATAAGAAGAAGAAGAAGAAGAAGAAGAAGAAGTAGAAGTAGAAAAGAAAAAGAAGAAGAAGAAAGGAAGGTGAAGAAGAAAAAGAAGAAGAAGAAGAAGTAGAAGAAGAAGAAGACGAGAAAGAAGAAGAAGTAGAATAAGAAAAAGTAATAGTTGTAGTAGTTGTAAAAGAAGAAGAAGAAGAAGAATAATAATAATATTAAGAAGGAGAAGAAGAAGTAGAAATGCAAAAGAAGAAGAAGAAGAAGAAGAAGAAGTTGAAGAAGAAGAAGTAGAAGAAGAAGAAGAAGAAAAAAAAAGAAGAAGAAGAAGAAGAAGAACAATAAGAAAAAGAAGAAGAAGAAGAAGAAGAAGAAGAGGAAGAAGAGGAAAAAGAATAAGAAGAAAAAGAATAAGAATTAGAAGAAGAGGAAGAAGAAGAAGTACAAGAAGAAGAAATATAAGAAAAAGATGAAGAAGAAGAAGAAGAAGAAGAAGAAGAAGAAGAAAAAGGGGAAGAAAAAGAAGAATAAGAAGAATAAGAAGAAGAAGAAAACCATAAGGAGAAGTAGAACGAGCAAAAGAAGAAGAATAAGAAGATGTAGAAAATGAAGAAGAAAAAGAAGAAGAAGAAGAAGAAAAAGAAAAATTTGAAGCAACAAAAGAAGAAGAAGAAGAAGAGGAGGAAGAAGAAGAAGAAGAAGAAGAAGAAGAAGAAGTGGAGGAGGAGGTGGAAGAAGAAGACGAAGAAGAAGAAGTAGAAGAAGAAGAAGAAGAAAGAGGAAGGAGAGATAGAAGAAGTAGTAAAAGAAAGAAAAAGAAAAACAAGTAGAAAAAAGAAAAAGTAGTAGAAGAAGAAGAAGTTGAAGAAGTAGTTGAAGAAGAAGAAGAAGAATATGGTGAAGAAGAAGAAGAA
>JAIUJO010000959.1:25000-30000 GCA_023846275.1 Vanilla planifolia | reverse complement strand
GAAGAGGAAGAAGAAGAAGAAGAAGAAGAAGAAGAAGAAGAAGAAGTAGAAGAAGAAGTGGAGAAGAAAAAGAAGAAGAAGAAGAAGTAGAAGAAGAAGAAGAAGAAGAAAGAAGAAGCACAAGAAGATGAAGAAGAAAATAATGAAGTAGAAGAAAGAAGAAGAAAAAGTAGGAGTAGAAGAAATAGAAGTAGTAGAAGAAAAAGAAGAAGACGATGAAGAAGAAGAATAATAAGGATCAGAAGAAGAAGAAGAAGGAGAAGAAGAGTAATAAGAATAGGAAGTTGAAGAAGAAGATGAGGAAGAGGAAGAAGAATAAGAAGAAGAAGATGATGTTGATGATGAAGAAATTTGATGATGATGAAGAAGAAGAGGAAGAATAAAGAGAAGAAAGAGAAGAAGAAGAAGATGATGATGAAGTATAAAAAGTAGTAGTAGTAGAAGAAGAAGAAAGAGAAAAAGAAGAAGAAGAAGAAGAAGAAGAAGAAGGAGAAGAAAAAGAAGAAGAAGAAGAAGAAGAAGAAGATAAGGAAGAATAAGAAGAACAAGAAGAAGAAGAAGGAGAAGAAGAAGAAGAAGAAGTTGATGATGACGATGATGAAGAGGAAGAACAAAGAAGAAGAAGAAAAAGAAGAAGAAGAAGAAGAGGAATAAGAAGAAGAATAAGAAGAAGGAGAAGAAGAAGAAGAAAAGGAAGAAGACTTAGAAGAAGAAGAAGAAGAAGAAGTAGAAGTAGAAAAAGAAGAAGAAGAAGAACAAAAAGATGAATAAAAAAAAGGCAAAGATGAAGAAGAACAAATAAAGAAGAAGAAGAAGAAGTAGAAGAAGAAGACGAAGAAGAAGAAGAAGAAGATGAAGAGGAAGGGGAAGAAGAAGAAGAAGAAGAAGAAGAAGAAGAATAGGAAAAAGAAGGAGATAGAGAATAAGAGGAAGAAGAAGAAGATGAAGAAGAAGAAGAACAAGAGGAAGAAGAAGAAGACGAAGAAAAAGAAGTAAAAGGAGTAGAAGAAGAAGAAGAAGAAGAAGAAGAAGTAGAAGAAGAAGAAGAAGACGAAGAAGCAGGAGAAGAAGAAGTGAAAGAAAAAGAAGAGGAAGAAGAAGAAGAAGAAGAAGAAGATTCAAAAGAAAGAAGAAGAAGAAGAAGAAGATTCAAAAGAAAGAAGAAGAAGAAGAAGAAGATTCAAAAGAAAGAAGAAGAAGAAGAAGAAGAGGATGAAGAAAAGGAAAGAAGAAGAATAAGAGAAAGAAAGAAAGAAGAAGAAGAAGTAGAAGAAGAAGGAGAAGAAGATGATGAAGAGGAAGAAGAAGAAGAAGAAGAAGAAGAACAGCAAAATAAAAAGAAGAAAAAAATAGAAGAAGCAAAAGAAGTAGTAGAAGAAAAAGAGGAAGAAGAAGAAGAAGAAGAAGTAGAAGAAGAGGAAGAGGATGAAGAAGAAGAAGAAGAAGATGAAGAAGAAGGAGAGGAAGAAGAAGAGGAAAGAGAAGATGAAGAAAAAGAAAAGGAGGAGGAGGAGGAAGAAGAAGATGATGATGAAGAAGAAGAAGAAGAAGAGGATGAAGAAGAGGAAAAAGAAAAAGAAGAAGAAGAACAAGAAGGAAGGAGAAGAGGATTAAGAAGAAGAAGAAGAAGAAGAAGAAGAAGATGAAAAAGAAGAACATGAAGAAGTAGTAGTAGTAGAAGAAGAAGAAGAAGAAGAAGTTGAAATAGAAGAAGAAAAAGAAGAAGAAGAAGAAGAAGAAGCAGAGGGAAAGGAGGAGTAGGAGGAGGAAGAAGAAGAGGAAGAAGAAGAAGAAGAAGAGGAAGAAGAGACAAATAAGAAACAAAAAGAAGAAAAGAAGAAGAAAAAGAAGAAGAAGAAGATGATGACGATAATGAAGAAGCAGAAGGAGTGTGGAGGAGGAAGAGGAAGAAGAAGAAGAAGAATAAGAAGAAGAAAAAGAAAAAAAAGAAGAGAAAAAGATGATGAAAGAAGAACGGGAGGAGGAGGAGGAAGACTAGAAGAAGAAGAAGAACAAGAACAGAAGAAGAAGAAGAAGGAGTAGATGAATAAGAAAAGAAGATGAAGAAGATGATGGAGAAGAAGAAAAAGTAGAAGAAGTGCAAGAAGAAGAAGAAGAAGAAGAAGAAGAAGAAAGAAGAAGTAGTAGAAGAATAAGAAGACGAAGATAATGATGATTAAGAAGAAGATGAAGAAGAATCAAAAGAAGAAAAATTAGAAGGAGAAGAAGAATAAGAAGAAAAAGAAGAAGAAAAAAGAGAAGAAGAAGAAGAAGAAGAAGAAGAAGAAGAAGAAGAAGAAGAAGAAGAAGAAGAAGAAAGAAGTGGAAGAAGAAGAAGAAGAAGAAAAAAGAAGAAGAAAAGGAAGTAGAAGAACAACAAGAAGAAGAAGAAGAAAAAGAAGAAGAAGAAGAAGAAGAATTAGAAGGCGAGATAAAAAAGGAGAAGAAGAATACGAAAAAGATGAAGAAAAATTAGATGAAGAATATAAAGAAGAAGAAGAGGAAGATGAAGAAGAAGATGAAGATGAAGATGAAGAAGAGAGGAAGAAAGATGAAAAAGTAAAAGAAGGAAAAGATGAAGAAGAGGAGGACAAAGAAGAAGAAAGTTGAAGACAAGAAAATGAAAAAATGTAGAAGAAGAAGATGATGATGTTGACGTAGAAGGTGAAATTGAAGGAGAAGATGAAGAAAGAAGAAGCTGAAGAAGAAGGAAGAAGAAGTAGAAGAAGATGAAGAAGATATATTAGTAGAAGAAGAAGATGAAAGAAAAAAAAGAAGAAAAAGTAGAGAAGAAGAAGAAAAAGAAGAAGAAGAACAAGTAGAAGAAGTAGAAGAAGAAGATGAAGAAGTAGAAGAAGAAGAGAAAAAAGAAGAAGAAGAAGAAGTATAAGAAGAAGAAAAAGAAGAAGAAGAGAAGCAGAAGAAATGAAGATGAAGATGAAGAAGAAGAAGAAGAAGAAGAGGAAGAAGTAGAAGAAGAGGAGGAAGAAGAAGAGAAGAAGAAGAAGAAGAAGAAAAACAGGAGGAGGAGGAGGAAGAAGAAGAGGAAGAAAAAGAAGAAAAAGTAGAAGAAGAGAAGAAAAACTAGAAGAAGAAGAAGAGAAAAATTGAAACAAGAAGAAGAAGAAGAAGAAGAACAATAAGAAAGAAGAAGAAAAAAGATGAAGTGGAAGAAGAAGAAGAAGAAGGAGAAGAAGAAGAAGAACAAGAAGAAAATGTAGAAGAGGAAGAGGAAGAAGAAGAGGAGAAGAAGAAAGAAGAAGACGAAGAAGATGGGGAGGAGAAGAAGAAGAAGAAGAAGGAGGAAATGAAGAATTAATAAAAATAATATAGAAGAAGAAGAGGAAAATGGAGGTGAACAAGAAGAAGAAGAAGAAGTAGAAGAAGAAGAAAAGTAGTAGAAGAAGAAGAAGAAGTAGAAGAAGAAGATGAAAAAGTAGGAGAAAAAAAAGAGGAGGAAGAATAATAAGAATAAGAATAAGAAGAAGAAGAGGAAGAAGAAGACAAGAAACAAGAAGAAGAAGAAGAACAAGTAGAAGGAGAACAATAGAAAAAGAAGAAGTAATAGGAGAAGATGAGGAAAAAGAAGAGGAAAACAAAGAAGAGGAAGAAGAAGAAGAAGAAGAAGTAGAACAAGAACGAGTAGAAGAAGAAGAGAAGGAGGAGGTGGAAGAAGAAGAAGAAAATGATGATGATGAAAGAGAAAAGAAGTAGAAGAAGAACAAGAAGAAGAGGAAGAAGAAAAAAAGAAGAAGAGGAAAGAAGAAGAAGAAGAAGAAGAAGGAGAAGAACAAGTAGAAGAAGAAGATGAAGAGGAGGAGAAAGAAGAAGAAGAAGAAAGTAGAAGCACAAGAAGATGAAGAAGAAAATAATGTAGATGAAAGAAGAAGAAAAAGTAGAAGAAGAAGGAGTAGAAGAAATAGAAGTAATAGTAGAAGAAGAAGAAGATGAAGAAGAAAAAGAATAATAAGGATCAGAAGAAAAGATGAAAAAGAAGAAGAAGAAGAAGAAGGACAAGAAGAGTAATAAGAATAAAAAAGTTGAAGAAGAAGATGAGGAAGAGGAAGAAGAATTAAAAGAAGAAGATGATGTTGATGATGAAGAAATTTGATGATGATGAAGAAGAAGATGAAGAATAAAGAGAAGAAAGAGAAAAAGAAGAAGATGATGAAGTATAAATAGAAGTAGTAGTAACAGAAGAAGAAGGAAAAAAGAAGAAGAAGAAAGAAGAGGAAGAAGAAGAAGGAGAAGAAAAAGAAGAAGAAGCAGAAGAAGAAGAAGGTAAGGAAGAATAAGAAGAATAAGAAGAAGAAGGAGAAGAAGTAGAGAAGTTGATGATGATGATGAAGAAGAGGAAGAACAAAGAAGAAGAAAAAAGAAGAAGAAGAAGAAGGAAAAGAAGATGAAGAAGAGGAATAAGAAGAAGAATATGAAGTAGAAGGAGAAGAAGAAGAAGAAAAGGAAGAAGACTTAGAAGAAGAAGAAGAAGAAGAAGAAGAAGTAGAAGTAGAAAAAGAAGAAGAAGAAGAAGAAAAAGAAGAATAAAAAGAAGGCAAAGATGAGGAAGAAGAAATAAAGAAGAAGAATAAGAAGTAGAAGAAGAAGACGATGAAGAAGAACAAGAAGAAGAAGAGGAAGGGGAAGAAGAAGAAGAAGAAGAAGAAGAAGAATCGAAAAAAGAAGAAGAAAAAGAAAATAAGAGAAAGAAAAATAATATGAAGAAGAAGAAGAACAAGAGGAAGAAGAAGAAGAAGATGAAGAAGAAAAAGAAAAAGAAGAAGTAGAAGAAGAAGAAGAAGAAGAAGAGGAAGAAGCAGTAGAAGAAGAAGTTGAAGAAAAAGAAGAGGAAGATGAAGAAGAAGAAGAAGAAGAAGAAGAAGAAGAAGAAGATTCAGAAGAAAGAAGAAGAAGAAGAAGAAGAGGAGGTTGAAGAAAAGGAAAGAAGAAGAATAAGAGAAAGAAAGAAAGAAGAAGAAGTAGAAGAAGAAGGAGAAGAAGTT
>JAIUJO010000959.1:0-5000 GCA_023846275.1 Vanilla planifolia | reverse complement strand
AAGAGAGAAAAAATAAAAGAAGAAGAAGAAGAAGAAAAAGATGTAGTAGTAGTAGTAGTGGAAGAAGAAGAAGAAGAGAAAGAAAAAGAAGAAGAAAAAGAAGAAGAAGAAGAAGAAGAAGAAGAAGAAAAAGAAGAAGAAAAAGGAAAAGAAGAAGAAGAAGAAGAAGGGGAAGAAGAAGAAGAAGTAGTTGTCGTAATACTAGTAGTTGAAGAAGAAGAAGTAGAAGAAGAAAAAGAAGACGAAGAAGAAGATGTAGATGAATAAAAGAGAAGAAGAAGAAGAAGAAGTAGAAGAATAAAAGGAAGAAGAAGCAGAAGATCAAGAAGAAGAAGAAAAAGAAGAAGATGAAGAAGAAGAAGAAAAAGAAGAAGAGGAAGAAAAAGAAGAAGAAGATTAACAAAGATGAAGAAGAAGGAGATAAAGATGATGAAAGAAGAAGAAGTAGAAGAAAGAGAAGAAGATGAAAAAAAAAGAAGAAGAATAAGGACAAGATAGAGAAGAAGAAGAGGAAGAAGAAGAAGAAGAAAAAGAAGAAGAAGAATATGGAAAAAGAGAAGAAGAAGAAGAAGAGGAAGTAGAAGAAGAAGAAGAAGTAGTTGTAGTAGAAGTAGTTGAAAAAGTAGAAGGAGAAGAAGATGAAGAATAATAATAACAACAATAATAATAATAATAATAATAATAATAATAATAATAATAATAATAAGATGATGATGATGAAGAGAAAGGAGAAGAGGAGGAGGAAAAAGAAGAAGAAGAAGAAGAAGAGAAGAAGAGGAAAAATAAGAAGAAGAAGAAGAAGAAGAAGAAGTTGAAGAAGTAGAAGAATAAGAAGAAGAAGAAGAAGAAGAAGAAGAAGAAGAAGAAGATAAAGAAGTAGAAGAAGAAGAAGAAGAATAAGAACAAAAAGAAGAAGTAGAAGAAGAGGATGAAGAAGAAGAAAAAGTAAAAGAAGAAGAAAGTAGTAGTAGTAGTAGTAGGAGAAGAAGAAGAAAAGGAGACAAAGAAGAAGAAAAAAAGAAGAAGACGAAGAAAAAGAAGAGGAGGAGAAGAAGAAGAACAAGAAGAACAAGAAGAAGAAGAAGAAGAAGAAAAGAAGAAGAAGAAGAGAATGAAAAAGAGGAAGAAAAAGAAGAAGATGAAGATAAAGGAGAAGAAGAAGAAGAAGAAGGGGTAGAAGGAGAAGAAGAAGAAGAAGAAGAAAAAGAAGAAGAAGAAGATGATGATGATGATGATGAGGAAGTAGAAAAAATAGAAGAATAAGAAGAAGAAGAAGAATAAGGAGAGGAGGAAGAACAAGAAGAAGAAGAAAAAGAAGATGAAGAAGAAGAAGAAAAAAAGAAAAAAAAAAGGAAGAACTAGAAGAAGAAGAAGAAGAAAATGAAAAAGAAAAACAAGAAGACGAAGAAGAACAAGAAGAAAAAGAAGAAGATGAAGAAGAAGAAAGAAGTAGTAGTAGAAGAAGAAGAAGAAGAAGAAGAAGAAGAAGAAAAAGAAGAAGAGGGAGAAAAAGAAGAAGAAGAAATGTAGAAGAAGAAGAAAAAGATTATGAAGAAGAAGAAAAAGAAGAGGAAGAATAGGAAGAAGTAGAAGAAGAAGAAGAGAAAGAAAAAGTAGAAGAAGAAGAAGAAGATGTAGTAGTAGTAGTAGTAGTAGAAGAAGAAGAAGAAGAAGAAAAAGAAGACAAAGAAGAAGAAGAAAAAGAAGAGGAGGAGGAAGAAGAAGAAGAAGAAGAAGAAGAATAAGAAGTTGAAGAAGCAGAAGAAGAAGAAGCAGAAGAAGAAGAAGAGGATGAAGAAGAAGAAAAAGAAGAAGAAAAGGAAAAGGAAGAAGAAGAAGGAGAAAAAGATGAAGAAGAAGATGGTGAATTTGAAGAAGAAGAGGTGGAAGAAGAAGAAGAAGAAGAAAAAGCATAGAAAGAGGAAGAAGAAGAGTTAGAAGGGGTAGTGTTTACACCCCATTTTTTTTTCTAGGCTGATTTTTGGCATATATATATTTTTTTTTTTTTTTTAACATATAGACAGCTCAGATCGTCCCATACCAACCTGAGTAGCCTACGAAAAACATAGGATATAACACATCATTACACACCTACTTTCCTTAACAATGTGGATCCCATCTCCCGGGTACACCGTCAAATCAGGTTCATGACTCCTGAATTAACTGATGAACTCGCGCAATGTTACTCCTACTAGACCCAATACTCCTAACCCATACCAGTAGGAGAACCGGTCTAATAGAAGTCTGAACCCCCACGGTTAAGTTCCATAGTCATGTAATGACCTCACCATCAAAAAATAAAATACATAACATCCTCAGATAAAATATGGCACTCTACACACTATACCACCAAGACAATAAAGTAAAACAGTGAATGGAAACTACATCACATCACAAGAATAAGATCCAAGTCCAACAAATACAATATCATTCAACTAGATACATAAGTCAGAATCACCCTCACATAATACAAGACATAAGAATAACAGTCTCACTGAATACATCCAACAGCAACAATCAACTAACCAGAATGTCTCAGAAAATCACAGATCAGATCTCCTCCACTAGCCTACTGATCACGATCCCACCTAAAGCTGGGTGGCATCAAGTCTGCCGAGCCACTGGAAAAATATAGATAAAAAAAGAATGAGCTACGCCCAGTAGGAAAGACAGCTAGTAAAAACTCACATGCAAGAGAAGGATAATAGCAAGAGTATAGGAATACAGCATAACAATGAAGGGTGGAAAGGCACTCTCAGTTCCAGACTCCGACCAACCACAGTCACCCCCAGTCACAACAGAGTAGCTCTCCTCTGTGCTCCCAGGTAGCATGCAGCGGGACACGCCCATCTCTGCGCACGCATCACAACGCCTAGCACCCCGACACCACAGCGTCTCTCGTCAATCAATCTTCTGGAGAGTATAGACAAACCCGTCACATAGATCTCTAGCCAACGTGAGACACCCCTGCCACCCTCAGGCACGCAGGCCTACACACTTGGCTAGCCACGGCGAGTCACCCCTGCCGCATGCCACTCTCAGGCGCGCAGGCCTACACTCGTGGACCAGAAGAGATCGACTCAGCCACCGTCCCAAGAAGTCCTCTCCCAACAATTTCCATAGAAGCCACGCCCCTACAGTCATTGCCAAGCTTTAACTCCAAGATTCGGCAACATGTGTCCAGATACAACAAGGCGCATACTAGTCCACATGTATACTATGAAAGTTAAGTCTGAACCGCACAGTTACCTACCACAACTACCTTAAAACATCTTATAGGGTCTATAGTAGTCCGGTCCAATATGCCAATCCATGAAATATGCCAACACTGAGTAAATTGACTCAAACCATGCCATTCGCCATCCAAACAACACAAACTGTACCAAAATTTCTGACTATTCTGGTAGCACTTACCCAAGTGTCACACTTTCTTCCAACTAATCCAGCTGCACTGAATTTATGGATAATTTCCAACAGTCAATTTCAGCTTGGCTATGTGATTTCCTAAAATCACCTTTTTCTCACTTCAGGAAATTTTTAAATTCCAAAATCAATTTCTGCCCTTTATCCATTTTCCGAAATTCGGAATAAATTATCCGAATAAAATTTAAACTCCACATATATCCTTTTTCCAAAAATTCGGATTAATTTCCGAAATTAAATTTTTCCTCCGCGCCGCCCCGTTCGTCCGCGCCGAATCTCCTGAACCGGATCTCGCCATCGATTCGGGTCTTCGCGCTTAATCGAGAACCCACCGGCCGAATATTTAATCCAAATTTCCAGCCGACGTTTAGCATTATATTATTAATAAATATTGAAATAATTACATTACTTAATTAACTAGACCGTAATTAATCTAATCCATCTCCTTCCTCCGCCCGGCGCCCACGAAACCCTAGCCGACGATTCCTCCGGAAAATTTCGTTTCCCCGTCGATTTCCGGCGACCGAGATCAAGAGAAGTAACATCCGATGTTCGTACTATCCTAATTTGTCAATAATGTCACTAATTTCTAAGATTCAAATCAAAATTTCCGCCGAAGTTTCATCCAATTCTCATTTTAACAATTCTATGAAATTAAACAAATTTCAGCATTTGATACTATCTTAACATGATTAAGCACATAATCGAATCAACAATTGCTCGGTAAAATTTCCAAATTAGGCGGTGTTAATTTTTTTTTTCCGAAAACCCTAAAATGCTAAAATCAATAATTTGCATTAATAAATTTCAAAAACCACAATTCGCATGCTCCGATAGGCTAATTGCAAAATAATCCATATTTTTAAATTGCTAATTAACTAATTTAAAACCGAATTTCCTACAAAAATCAATAATTTGCATTAATCAATTCCAAAAAAAAACTTTATCCGCATGCTCAAGTAGCTAATTGCAAAATAATCCATATTTTAATTTGCTAATTAACTAATTTAAACCGAATTCCCTACCTTTGCCCGTCGCCGGCGACGGTGAAGCCCGCACGCGACCAACCGCTGCTCCTCGCCGGACGAAACAGGTACCAATCGATTCTCCTCGGTCCCGCGAATCTCCGGTTACCAAAAGCCCCTTGGAAGGCTGCCGGAAATCACCGCCGTTCGCCGCGAACACCTCGTCTCTCGCCGCCGATTCGAAACCCTAAAGTCCGAAACAGTTCAAGTTAAATACCCAGCTTAAACCGGTAATAACCCGTTAAGAATCCATTAAGCACCGGTTGACCTTCTAATAACGCCGCTTAACCCCGATCAACCGGTTTAATCTCCACCGCTGATCTCGTCCGTCCGATCCACTTATCCGCGGCTTATCCAAACGCACGCGCAAACGCACTCGGCGAACCGCCCCCGCCTTCGCTGAACCGCTCCGGTCCGGTTCACCGCGCGGTAAAAACCAAATTCCGGTTTAAAATTTAATGGACCGATTTAAATAGATTTTCGAATTTCCAAAAATCCAATTAAACAGGGAAAATTACTTAAAAATTTCCTCGGTGCTCCGAAAAATCCCCA
>JAIUJO010000753.1:132500-135000 GCA_023846275.1 Vanilla planifolia | reverse complement strand
AGAAGAAGTAGAAGCTAAAGAAGAGGAATATGAATATGAAAAAGAAGAAAAAGAAGAGGAAGGAGGAGAAGAAGAAGTAGAAGATGAAGAAGAAGAAGAAGTGGAAGAGGAAGATTAAGAAGAAGAAGTTAAAGAAGAAGAAGAAGTAGTAGTAGTAGAAGAAGAAGAAGAAGAAGAAGAAGAAGAAGAAGAAGAAAAAGTTGAAGAAGAAGAAGAAGATGAGGAAGAAGAAGAAGAAGAAGAAGTAAAAGAAGAAGAAGAAGAAGAAGAAGTATAAGATGGCGACGATGAAGAAAAAGAAGAAGTAAAAGAAGGAGAAGTAGAAGAAGAGGAAACGAAGAAGGAGAAGGAGAAGGAGGAGAAAGAGGAGAAGAATTAGTAGAAGAAGAACAGGAAGAAAATAAAGAAAAGAAGAAGAAGAAGAAGAAGAAGAAGAAGAAGGAGAAGAAGAAGTGGGAGAGGAAGAAGAAGAGGCAAAAGAAGAAGAAGAAGAAGAAGAAGAAGATTAAAAAGAAGAAGAAGACAAAGAAGAAGTGCATGAAGAATAAGAAGAAGAATTAGAGGAGGAATGAGAAGAAGAAGAATAAGAAGAAGAAAAAGAAGAAATAGATGAAGAAGAAGAAGAAGAAGAAGAAGAAGAACAAGAATAACCAGAAGAAAAGGATGAGGCAGATGTAGAAGAGGAAGAAGAAGAAGAAGAAGAAGAAGAAGAAGGAGGAGAAGAAGAAGAAGAAGAAGCAGAAGAAGAAGAAGAAGAACAAGAAGAGGAAGAAGAAAGGGAAGAAGAAGAAGAAGAAGAAGAGGCAAATGAAGAAGTAAAAGAAAAAGAAGTAGAAGAAGAAGATGATGAAGAGGGAGTAGAAGAAGGAGAAGAAGAAGAAGAAGAAGAAGAAGAAGGATAAAAGAAAAATGTGGATAAGAAGAATAAGAAGAAGAGGAGGAAGGAGAAGGAGAAGAAGAAGGATAAGAAGTATAACAAGAATCAGGAGATGGAGAAGAAGAGGAAGAACTAGAAGAAGAGGTTGAAGGAAAAGAAGAAGAAAAAAAAAGAAGCTAGAGAAGAATAAGATGAAGAAGAAGAAGAGGAAGAAATAGAAGGAGAAGAAGAAGTGGAAGAAGAAGAAGAAGAAGAAGAAGCAGTAGAAGAGGAAGTATAAGAAGAATAAAAATAATGATAATAATAATAATAATAAGAGGGAGAAGAAGAAGAAGAAGAAGAAAAAGAAGAAGAAGAAGCAAAAGAAGTAGTTGAAGAAAAAGAAGAGGAAAAAGAAGAAGAAGAAGAAGAAGAATAAAAAGAAGTACAAGAAGAAGAAGAAGAAGAAAAAGAAGTAGAAGAAGAAGAAGAAGAAGAAGAAGAAGAAGAAGATGAGAAGGAAGAGGAGGAAGAAGAAGTAGAAGAGGAGGACGAGGAGGAGGAAAAAGAAGAAGAAGATGAAAAAGGAGAAGAAGAACAAAAAGAAGTGGAAGAAGAAGAAGAAGAAGAAGAAGCAAAAGATGTAGAAGACAATGAAGAAAAAGAAAAACAGGAAGAAGAATAAGAATAAGAAGAAGGAGAAGAAGAAGAGGAAGAAGAGGATGAAGAAGAAGAAGAAGAAAGATGTAGAAGAAGAAGAAGAAGAAGACAAAAAAGTAGTAGTAGAAGACAAAGAAAAAGAGGAAGGAGAAGAAGAATAAGAAGAAGATGAAGAATAAGAGGAACGAGAAGAAGGCGAAGAAGCAAAAGAATAAGAAGAAGAAGAAGATGAAAAGCAGATGAAGAGGAAGAAGAAGAGGAAGAAGAAGAAGAAGAAGTAGAAGTAGAACAAGAATTGGAAGAAGAAGAAGATGAAGAGGAGGAGGCAGAAGAAGAAGAAGAAGAAGAAGAAGAAAAAGAAGAAGAAAAAGAAGGAAAAGATGAACAAGAAGAAGAAGAAGAAGTAGAAGAAAAATAGGAACAAGAAGAAGAAGGAAAATAAGAAGAAGAGAAGTTAAAGGTTAAAAAGAAGAAGAAGAAGTAAAAGAAGAACAAGAAGAAGAAGGAGAAGAAGAAAAATAAGAAGAAGAAGACAAAGAATACGAAAAAAAGAAACAAAAATAAGAAGAGGAAGAAGAATAAGAAGAAGAAGAAGAAGAAGAAGAAGAAGAAGAAGAAGAAGAAGTTGATGAAAAAGAAGAAGAGCAAGAAGAAGAAAAAGAAGAGGTGGAGGAGGAAGAAGAAGAAGAAGAATAAGAAGAGAAAGAAGAAGAAGTAGAAGAAGTTGAAGAAGAGGAAGAAGAACAAGAAGAAAAAGAAGAAGAAGAAGAAGAAGAAGACGAAGAAGAAGAAGAAGAAGAAGACATAGAAGAGATGAAGAAGGAGAAGAAGAAGAAGAAGAGCATGAAGAAGAGGAAGGAGAAGAAGAAGAAGAAGAAGAGGAAGAGGAAAGGAAGAAGAAGAAGAAGAAGAAGAAGAAGAAGGTGAAAAATGAGAGGATGAAGAAGAAGAATAAGGAGAAGAAAAATAAGAAGAAGAAGAAAA
>JAIUJO010000753.1:115000-117500 GCA_023846275.1 Vanilla planifolia | reverse complement strand
AAGAAGAGGAATAGGAAGAAGAAGAGGAATAGGATGAAGAAGAAGAAGAAGAAGAAAAAGAAGAAGACGAAGAAGAAAAGGAAGAAAAAGAAGAAGACGAAGAAGAAAAGGAAGAAGAAGAAGAAGAAAAACCAAACGAAGAAGAAGAAGATGATGATGAAAAAGAAAAAGAAGAAGAAGAAGAAGAGGAAGAAGAAGAAGAAGAAGAAGGTGAAGAAGAAGAAGAAGAAGAGGAGGATGAATAGAAGAAAAAGAGGAAGAAGAAGAAGAAGAAAGAAGAGGAAGAGTAAGACATAAAAGAACAGGAAAAAAATGTAGTAGTAGAAGAAGAAGAAGAAGAAAATGAATAATAATAATAATAATAATAGTAAAAAGAGGAAGAAGAAAAATGAGTAGAACAAGAAGATGTAGAAGTAAAAGAAGAAGAAGAAGAAGAAAAAGAAGAACAAGAGGGAGAAGAAGAAGAAGAACAAGAAAAAGAAGAAGAAAAAGTAGAAGAAAGAGAAGAAGAAGAATAAGATGAAGAAACAAAAGAAGTAGAAGAACAAGAAGGCGAATAAGAAGAAGAAAAAGAAAAGGAACAAGGGAAGAAGAAGTGGTGGAAGGAGAGGAGAAAGAAGAAGAAGAAGAAACAAAAGAATAATAATAAGAAGAAGAAGCAAAAGAAGAATAATAATAAGGGAAAATGATGAAGGAAAAGAAGAAGAAGAAAAGTTAAAGGTTAAGAAGGATAAGAAGAAGAAGTGAAAGAAGAAGAAGATGAAGAAGAAGAAGAAGAAGAAGAAGAAAAAGAAGACAAGGAAGTGGAAGAATAGGAAGAAGAAGAAGAACAATAAAATGAAGAAGAAGAAGATGATGATGAAGAAGAAGAACAAGAAGAAGAAACAGAAGGGCAGGAGGAAGAAGAGGAAGAAGAATAAGAAGAAGAGAAAGAAGAAGAAGAAGAAGAAGAAGATGATGAAGAAGTGGAAGAAGAAGAAGAAGAAGATGATGATGATGAAGAAAAAGATGGAGAAGTAGGAGAAGAAGAAGAAGAAGAAGAATAAGTAAAAGAATAAAAAGAAGAAGAAGAGGAAGAGGTAGAATAATAATAATAATAATAAGAGAGGAAGCTGACGAAGAAGAAGAAGAAGACAAAGAAGAGGAGGAAGATGAAGAAGAAGATGAGGGAGAAGAAGATTAAAGAGAAGAAGAAGAAGAAGAAGAAGAAAGAGAAGAAGAATTAGAAGAAGAAGAAGAAGAAAAAGAAAAAGAAGACAAAGAAGAAGTGGAAGAAGTAGAAGAAGAAGAACAAGAAAAAGCAGAAGAAGAAGAAGATGAAGAAGTTAAAGAAGAAGAAGCTGAAGAAGAAGAAGAAGATGAAGAAGAAGAAGAAGTCGAAAAAGAAGAAGAAAAAGAAAGATGGAGAAGATGAAGTAGTAGTAGAAGAAGGAGAAAATTAAGAAGAAGAGGAGGAAGAAGAAGAAGAAGAAGAAGAAGAAGTGGAAGAAGAAGAAGAAAATGAAAAAAAGTTGAATAGGAAGAAGAATATGAAGAAGATGAAGAAAAATGTGAAGAGGAAGAAGAATAAGAAGAAAAAGAATACGAAGAAGAATAAGAATAAGGAGAAGAACATGATGAAGGAGGAGAACAACAAAAAGTAGAAGAAAAGAAGTGGAGGAAGAAGGAGAAGAAAAAAAGGATGCGAGAGGAGGAGTTTATGAACATGAAGAAGAAGAAGAAGAGGAAGAGGAAAATCAAGAAGAAGAAGAAGAAGAAGACGAAGAAGGAGTAGAAGAACAAGAAGTGGAGGAAGAAGAAGATGAAGAAAAAGAAGAAAAGGAAGAAAGAGGAAGAAGAAGAAGAAGAAGAAGAAGAAGAAGAAGAAGAAAAAGAAGCGATGATGAAGAAGAAGAAGAAGAAAAGAAGAAGAAAAAGAAGAAAAAGTAGAAGCAGGAGATGTAAAAGAACAAGAAAAATACGATGAAGAAGAAGAAGAAGAGGAAGAAGTAGTAGAAGAAGAAGAAGAAGATGATGATGATGAAGGAGAAAAAGAAGACGGAGAAGATGAAGATGAAGAAGAAGATGAAGGAGGAGAAGGAGAAGGAGGAAGAGAAGAAGAAGAAGAAGAAGAAGAAGAAGAGGAAGAAGGAGAACAAGAGGCAAAAGAATAAGAAGAACATGAAGAAGAAGAAGAAGAAGAACTAGAGGAAGAAGAAGAAGAAGTGGTGGTGGAGGAAAAACAAGAAGAGGAAGAATAGGAAGAAGAAGTTGAAAAAGGAGCACAAGAACCAAAGGAAGTGGATGAAGAAGAAAAAGAATAATTATAATAACAATAAGAAGAAGAAGAAGAAGAGGAAGATGAAGAAGACAAAGAAGACAAAGAAGACAAAGAAGAAGAAGAATATGAAGAGGAAGAAGTTGTAGAACAAGAAGGAGAAAAAGTAGAAGGAGAAGAGGAAAAAGAAGAAGAAGAACAAGATTAAGAAGAAGAAGAAAAAGAAGAAGGAGAAGAAGAAGA
>JAIUJO010000753.1:105000-110000 GCA_023846275.1 Vanilla planifolia | reverse complement strand
AAGAATAGGAAGAAGAAGCAAAAGAAATAAAAGAAGAAGAAGATGATGATGATGAACAAGATGAGGAGGAAGAAGGAGAAGAAATAGGAGTAGAAGAAGAAGATGTAGTAGTAGAAGAAGAAGAAGAAGAAGAAGGATAGGAACAAGAAGAAGAAGAGGAAGAGGAAAAATAGGAAGAAGAAGGAGAAGAGGAAGAAGAAGAAGTGGATGATGAAGAAGAAGAAGAAGAGAAAGAAGAAGTAAAAAAAGAAGAAGAAGAGGAGGAAGAAGAAGAAGAAGAAGAAGAAAAAGAAGAAGAAGACAAAGAAGAAGAAGAAGAAGAAGAAGAGGAAGAGTTAGAAGAGAAGAAGAAGAAGAATAAGAAGTGGAAGAAGAAGAAGAAGAAGAAGTAGAAAACGAGAAGAAGTGGAAGAAGAAGAAGAAGAAAAAGAAGTAGAGAAAGAATAAGAAGAAGAAGTAGAAGAAGAAGAAGAAAAAGAAGAAAAAGAAGAAGAATAAGAAGAAGATGAAGAAGAAGAAGAAATATAACAAGCAAACGAAGAAGAAGAAGAAGAATGAGGAGAAGAAGAAGAAGACAGAAGATAAAAAGAAGAAGAAGAGGAAGAAGAAGAAGAAGAAGGGGAAGGAGGAGCAGAAGAAGAAGATGAAGAAGAGGAAGAAGAAGAAGAAGAAGAAGTAAAGGAACAAGGGGAGGAGGAAGAAGAAGAAGAAGAGGTGGAGGACGAAGAAGAAGAAGGAGAAAAAGAAGTAGAAGAGGAATTGGAAGAAGAAGAAGAATTGGAAGAAGAAGAAGAAGAAGAAGTAGAAGATGAAGAAAAAAAGGAAGAGGAAGAAGAAGAACAAGAAGAAGAAAAACCTAACGAAGAAGATGAAGGAGAAGAAGAAGAAGAAGAAGAAGAAAAAGAAAAAGTAGGAGAAGAAAAAGAAGAAGAAGAAGAAGAAAGTGAGGAAGAAGAAGAAGAAGAAGAAGTGGAAGAGGTAGAAGAAAAAGAGGAAGAAGTAGAAGAAGAAGAAAAAGAAGAGGAAGGGGAAGAAGTAAAAGAAGAAGATAAGGAAACAGAAGTAGTAGATGAAGAAGAAGAAGAAGAAGAATAAGAGGAAGAAGAAAATTGATAAGAAGAAGTAGAAAATAGAGAAGAAGAAGAAGAAGAAGAAGAGAAAATAGAACAAGAAAGAGAAGAAGAAGAAGAAGAAGAAGAAGAAAAAGAAGAAAAAGTAGAAGAAAGAGAAGAAGAAAAATAAGAAGAAGGAGAAGAAGAAGAAAAGAAGAAAAGAAGTAGAAGAAGAAGAAGGTGAATAAGAAGAAGAAAAAGGGGAAGAAGGAGAAGAAGAAGTGGTGGAAGAAGAAGAGAAGTTAAAGATTTAGAAGAAGAAGAAGAAGAAGAAAAAGAAGGCATGGAAGAGGAGTAATAGGAAAAAGAAGAAGAAGAAGAAGAATAAAATGAAGAAGAAGAAGAATAAGATGAAGAAGAAGAACAAGAAGAAGAAATAGAAGGGTAGGAGAAGGAAGAAGAAGAACAAGAACAAGAAGAAGAAAAAGAAGAAGATGAAGAAGTGGAAGAAGAAGAAGAAGAAGAATAAGATCAAGAAGAAGAAGAAAAAGATGAAGAAGTAAGAGTAGAAGAAGAACAAGAAGCTGAAGAAGAGGAAGGAGAAGAAGAATAAGAAGAAGAAGAGGAAGAGGTAGGAGAAGAAGAAGAAATAGAAGGATAAAAATGATAAGAAGAAGAAGAAGAATAAGAGAGGAAGAAGATGAAGAAGAAGACGAAGAAGAAGAAGAAGAAGAAGAAGAAGAAGTATAAGATGAAGAAGAAGTAGAAGAAGAAGAAGAAGAAGAAAAAGAAATAGAAGAAGAAGAAGAAGAGGAGTAAGGAGAAGTAGAAGGACAAGAAGGTTAAGGATGAGGTGGGGGAGGAGGAGAAGAAGAAGTAGAAGAAGAAGAAGAAGGAGAGGAAGAAGAAGAGGAAGAAGTAGAAGATTAAAAAGAACAAGTGGAAGAAGAAGAAGAAGTGCAGGAGGTAGTTGAAGGTGAAGAAGAAGAAGAAGATGATGATGATGATGAAAACGTAGAAGAAGAGAAAGAAGAGGAAGAAAAAGAAGGAGAAAAAGAAGAATAAGATGAAGAAGAAGTAGAAGAACATGCAGAAGAACAAGAAGTAGAAGAGGTAGAAGAAGTAAAAGAAGAAGAAGAAGAAGAAGAGGAAGAACATGGAGAAGAAAAAGAACAGGAAGAGGAAGGAGAAGAAGAAAAAGAAGAAGACGAGAAAAAAAAGAAGAAGAAGAAGAGGATGATGAAAAAGAGGAAGATGAAGATAAAAAGAAGAAGCTGGCGTGGAAGAAGAAGTAGAAGGAGGAGGAGGAGGAGAAGAACAAGAGGAAGTAGAAAATGAATAAACAGTAGAAGAAGTAGAACAACAACAAAAATAAGAAGAAGAAGAATAAGAATAGGAAAAATAAGGAGAAGAAGAATAAGAAGAAGAGCATGTAGAAGAAGGACAAGTATATGAAGAAGAGGAAGAAGTAGCAAAAGAAGAAGAAGTGGGAGAAGAAGAAGAAGATGATGATGAAAAAGAAGAAGAAGAAGTTGAAAAAGAAGGAGATGATTATGATGATGATGATGCTGATGAAGAAGAAGAACAAAAAGTACAAGTGGAAGAAGAAGAACTAGAAGGAGAAGAAGAGAAGAAGAAGAAGAAAAGTAGAAGAAGAAGAAGAAGAAGAAGAAGAGAGCAAAAAAAAGAAGAAGATGAAGACAAATAATAATAATAATAATAATAAGAACAACAAGTAAGAGAAGAAAAAGTAAGAGAACAATTAGAAAAAGAATAATAATAATAATAATAATAATAATAATAATAATAATAATAAGAGGAAGAAAAGAAAAATGAAGAAGAAGAGGAGGAGGAAGAAGAAGAAGAAGAGGAAGAAGAAGAAGAAAAAGAGGAAGAAGAAGAAGAAGTAGAAGAAGAAGAGGAAGAAGAAATAGAAAAAGGAGGAAAAGAAGAAAAGAAAAGACAAGAAGAAGAAGAGGATTAAGGAGGAGAAGAAGAAGAAGAAGAAGAAGATGAAGAAGAAGTAAGAGAAGAAGAAGAAGAAGAAGAAGAAGAAGTGGGACAAGAAAGAAGAAGGAGAAGATGAAGAAGAAGAAGAAGAAGAAGAGGAAGAAGATGATGAAGTTGAAGAAGAAGAAGAAAAAAAAAGCAAAAGAAGAAGAAGAGGAAGAAGAAGAAGAAGGAGGAGGAGGAGAAGAAGAAGAAGAAGTAGAAGAAGAAGAAGAAGAAGAAGAAGAAGAAGAAGAAGAGTAGGATTGAGAAGAAGTAGTAGAAGAAGAAGAAGAAGAAGAAGAAGAAGAATAACAAGAATAAGTAGAAGAAGAAGAACAAGTGGAAGAAGAAGAAGAAGAGGATTATGATGATGTTGATGAAGATGAAAAAAAGTAGTATAAGTAGAAAAAGAAGAAGAAGAAGAAGAAGAAGAAGTAGAAAAGAATAGAAGATGAAGAATATGATGAGGAAAAGAAGAAGAAGAAGAAGAAGAAGAAGAAGAAGAAGAAGAAGAAGTTGAAGAAGAAGAAAATGAAGTAGAAGAAGAAGAAGAAGAAAAAGAAGTAGAAGAAGAAAAAGAAGAGGAAGAAGAAGGAGGATTAAAAAAGAAGAAGAAGAAGAAGATGAAGAAGAATAAGAAGAGGAAGAAAAGAAACATGAAGAAGAAAAGGAGGGGGGAAGAAGAAGAAGAGGAAGAAGAAGAAGATGAAGAGGAAGTTGAAGAAGAAGAAGAAGAAGAAGAAGATGAATAGGAAGAAGAAGAAGAAGAAGAAGAAGAAGAAGAAGAAATAAAGGAGGAAAAGAAGAAGAAGAAGAAGTGGAGGAAGGAGGTGAAGAAGAAGACGAAGAAGAAGTACAAAAAGATGTAAAAGAAGAAGAAGATGATGATGATGATGATGAAAAAGAAGAAGAATAAGCAGAAGAGGAGGAAGAAGAAGAAGAAGAAGAAGAAGATGACGAAGAAGTAGAAGAGGAAGAAAAAGTAGAAGAAGAAGATGAAGAAAGAAGTAGGTGAAGAGGAAGCAGAAGAAGAAGGAGGAGGAGGAGGAGAAGGAGAAGAAAAAGAAGGAGAAGAAGAAGAAGAATAAGAGCAGAAATGAGAAGATGAAGAAGAAGAAGATGGTGATGATGAAGATGAAGAAGAAGAAGAAGACGTAGAATAAGAAGAATAAGAAAGAGAAGAAGAAGATGTAGAAGAGGAGGAAAGAGAAGAAGAAGAATAGAAGGAGGAGGAGAAGAAGAAGAAATAGAAAAAGTTGAAGAAGAGGAAGAAGTAGTAGAAGAAGAAGAAGAAGTATAAGATCAAGAGGAGAAAGAAGAACAAGAAGAAGAAAGAAGAAGAAGAAGAAGAAGAAGAAGAAGAAGAAGAAGAGGAGAAATGAGAAGAAGAAGAAGATGATGATGAAGAAGACGAAGAAGAAGAAGAAGAATAAGAAGAATAAGAAAGAGAAGAAGAAGATGGAGAAGTGGAGGAAAGAGAAGAAGAAAATAAAAAAGGAGGAGAAGAAGAAGAAATAGAAAAGTTAAAGAAGAAGAAGGAGAAGAAGCAGAAGAAGAAGTAGAAGAAGTATAAGTCCAAGAGGAGAAAGAACAAAAAGGAGAAGAAGAAGGAGAGTAAAATAAGTAGAAGAAGAAGGAGAAGGAGGAGAAGGAGATGAATAAGGAGGGGAAAAACAAGAAGAAGAAGAAGAAGAATAAGAAGTAGAAGAAGAAGAAGTGAAAGAAGAAGAAGAAGTAGAGGAATAAGAAGTGGAAGAAGAAGAAGAAGAGGAAGAAGTTGAAGAGGAAGAAGAAGAATAATAAGAATAATAAGAAGAAGTAGAAGAAGAAGGAGAAGAAGAATAAGAAGGGGAAGAAGAAGAAGAAGGTGAACGAGAATAATAAAGAAGTAGAAGTAGTAGAAAAAGAAGAAGTAAAAGAAAAGCAAAAACAAGAAGAAGAAGAAGAAGAGGAAGA